>BQNB010011667.1:0-80832 GCA_026074375.1 Tanacetum coccineum | reverse complement strand
GTTTAAAAACCCTTTCCTTATTATGATGTAAGTCTAGCTCCTTGCTAGTGTTTTGTTTTTGTTATAATATCGCCGTTCCAAAAAAAACATCAATGGATAAATATCAATTCCTTCAAGGTTTTCAAGAGAGCAAACTTTTTATTTAGATGTATATAAAGGGTATTTCGTAACAATTTCCGATTCTATTCTTAGGGTTAATACACAAACAGGGTACTAAAGTTTCCAAAAAAGTTGTCCTAAGTAACTAGAGTTCAATTTTGTTCATCTGAGTTACTAATGTTCACGGGATTGTTAACAAGGTTACCTAATGTTTATTTAAGTTACACTAAGGTTACTTTGTTGAGGGGTGACCGGGTGCTAGCCGGTATCTTATTCCACATCATACTGACAAAATTTCCACCTCACCTAGGCTTAGCCACGTCTGATTTTCACTTCCCTTATTTTATAAAAACCCCTAACGGTACAAATCTTCACCCATTTTCTAATTACCAAATCAAAAACAAATCTAGGGTTAGAAAAAACCCTTTCCTTCTTCAACCCTCTCATTAAATATGAACAACATGAACACCATTAACAACATAAACATCCTTTGTGGTGTGGTGAATTAGCAAGGTTGCAAACTTCGTGGCCACAAAATAACCCCGCAATGAGGTTTCTTGGTTGCCCTAATTTCATGGATCCTACTAGAAATTGCAACTTTTTCAGATGGATTGATCCGCAATTACCAAATCATTGGTATCAAGCAAGGATGTATCAGCTACATTTGAATGTGATGAATACTCAATAAGAGCTTCTTGAAGTCAATGATCGACATGTTAGAAGTACCTTCTACAATAGGATGTTTATTTTCTTGATTTTCAGCATATTTCTTATTAGGTTTCTTTAAGATTTCCTTTGTCAAGGTTAGGTGTAAGGTTGTTTTGGTTTGTGTATGTAATATTGGTTGTTAATGGTAGCTTAATGGTATGGCAGGTTAGGTGTAACTCTTTTTTAAGAGTTGATGTATTATAACTCTTGTTTTTATCTAAGTAATGAAATTATTAACTTTCTATGTGCAATGATTTTATTGTTTATACTGTAATGATCAAAGGTTTTATTGTTTATACTGTAATGATAAAATGTATAACAAAAAAACACAACATAAGCTGACATAAGATTACATAACTGATACATGTAGCATCATGAATTCCAACATAAGAATACAAAAGACAATGTTTAACAAGTATCATCCAGAATTCCTACATTACATTGCAGTATCTGGTGTAGACATCTCAAATCCATGAGGTGGTGTTAATGGTGTTGAAGTTACTTTCCCACCCCTTGCAGATACTTTCCACCCCTTGCAAACACTTTCCCTCCCCTTGTAGTCACTTTCCCTCCACTTGCAGTAACTTTCCCACCCCTTGCAGACACATTGCCCCCACTTGCCATCACAATCCCACCCCTTACAGTCACTTTACCTCCTCTTGCAGATACTTTACCACCTCTTGCAGTCACATTCCCACCCCTTGTACTTTTCAAGTTTTTTCCTTATGTTTGGACAGATACCATCAGTCCACTTTGCATGCTTCTTCATCATCTTGTGTAATCTTTCCATACATAATACCATGATGTCCTCTAGCATGTTAATGATTGGTTTCCTTCTTGCATCTACTATCATGGCATTGAAACATTCAGAAATCCCATTCTCCACAGCATCACAAGCCTTATCAGTGCTGAAGTATGCTCTACTCCAACTTTCTGGCTGTCTATCCATCAAGTGCTTGTATGCTTCCTTGTTGATACTTTGTATCTCTTTCATCACCTTGTTAAACCTTGTGGGATATGTTGCCTTTGCTGCTTTCCAAAACAGATTCTTGTATTGCACCCTAGTGTATTTCTTCCTAAAGTTAGCATATATGTGTCTAGCACATTGTCTATGCTCAGCCAAAGGCATAACCTGTTTTGCAGCTTCAATAATACCCTGCAATTATACAAGTTAGTATAAATAAACAAATCTTAAGTAACTAACAAAAAGTAAAAGTAATATAATTTTTACCTTATGTTGATCAGAAATGATAGTTAGCCCTTCACCAGAAACTAATCCCAAATCATTAATCAAAAGTTCCATGAACCAGCTCCAATTGTCCTTATTCTCCACACTAACAACAGCCCAAGCAATAGGATATATTTGATTATTCCCATCTCTCCCTACTGCTGACAGAAGTTCACCTTTACATATGGTTTTCAAAAAGCAACCATCAAGTCCTATGACCCTCCTACATCCTTGCAACCAACCTTCCCTTAACCCCTTAAAGCAAACATAAAACCTACTAAAGTAGTTTTTACCATCAGGCATTGAATCAACACTCATCTTACATGTTGAACCAGGATTAGAGTTAAGTATCTCAGATGCATATGACCACAACATTCCATAATGATCCTCTAAACAAGTCTCATATTGCTGTAAAGCTTTCATCTTTCCCCTTCTAGCTTGACTAATTTTAACCTTGCATTTATATTTCTTTAAGATTGATTCAATAATCTCCTTAACTTTGATACAAGGATTCATCATTATCTTTTTTGCATAGTTTCTAGCAATCCAATTACTTGTTATTAAGGTACCATATTCAAAAGTCCTAGAACAGGAATGCTCATCATTCAATTTTTTTATTTGAAAAGTCTTTTCATTTTGCATCCAAGATGCCCACAACCTGAATGGACATTTATTATCCTTATCATCTCTACAACATTTAGCCAGAAGTCTCCTTGGGTTATTTACTTCATAATATAGCTTGTATCCATTAGCCAAAGCATAAAATACCAATGCTCTTTTAAGTTGTTCAGGAGACTCATACTTTTCACCTAAAACAGGTCTCATTAACTTCCATTTGATAGTAGGATCATGGATTGGCCACTGATCACCTAGGTTATCCTCATCAGACACATCTTTTTCAGCAGACACATCTTTTTCAGCAGACACATCTTTTTCAGCATACTCATCCCTAGGTAACCCATTGTATATCCTACTCAGAAAGTTAGCATCAAACATTTTTTTAGGTGCAGTGTCTGGTTTCCTAGTCCTAGCATCATAATCTTCTTCTTCACCATCAGATAAATGATCAACTGTAGCAGTTTCACTCTCTTCACTTTCAGTATCATAAACATATACATCATCTAAATCACTGTCACTGTCATCATTGTGTTCAGCATTGCCTACTTGTTGTTTACTACTGGAAGTGGCATCAAAAAAATCAAAGACACTGTGAGACACATATATATCTAAGACATTATCATTTTGAGCACCTAACTCAACGCATTTAGCTAAGTCTTCATCATTTTTTAAGGTTCTCAAACCTAACTCTAACGATAAACCAGCAACATGATAAAAAATCTGTTTGATATCACTTGAACATTCACTCACTAAAAGTTTGACAAAACCAACAAAGTTCATTGCACCCATATCAACATTTGGAATCTCAGATAACATTTCATAATCATAAGAAAAAGGATCCCTTACAAATACACCTCCACGATGAAATCTTATGAGATAACTGGAAGATGATGACGAAGATGCCATCTGAAACAAGATAATTAAATAAAAAGTGTTAATTTCAAGAAACCCTAATTTTTTATAGAAAACTGTAATTAACAGTAAACAACAAGTCAATTAAATATTTATAGAGCAGATCGTACCTTGTTGGGAAGATGACAACTTAGTTTGAGATCCAATCTTAAGTAACTCAGTGAAGAAGGGATGTGTGTGTGTGTGTGTTAGGGTTTTGATTAAAATAAAGTGTTTACAACAATGGGGATTCACCCCTCTTTATTTTATAAAAAGTCAATTATTAAAAAAATAAAAATAATTTATTAAATCCACGTTGGACTAGAACCGGTTGTAGTAAGTGAAAAATTTGGGAGTAACGTTATCAACCGGTCATGTGAACATTAGTAACCTGAGTGAACAAAATGGAACTCTAGTTACTTAGGACAACTTTTTGTGAAACTTTAGTAACCTGTTTGTGTATTAACCCAAAAAATAATCTCTTACAAAATAAGTAGCTCCGTTTGGATATGCGAGCTACTAGCTCTAATCTCAAACAAGTAGCTTCAAAATAAAAAACTAATTCATGAAGCTTTTAAAATATTTTAGAGCTGTTAAAATCTGGCCGGTCGTTGGTGGTAAAAGGGGAGGGAGAGAGTGAAATTTTTGTAAAAAGTTTATAAGTGTGTGTAGTGGTGGTATTTATAGAAAATAAGTTTGACTAATTGCCACCTTTAGTCCCTCCATCTTAAAGTTCTTATATTTTTAGTACAAGGGCCATTTGTTTCGTTAGGCCACCGACCCAAAGCTCGGGTTTATATTTTCGTGACCATTTTTATTTTCGGTTGCATTTTCTTGGTTTAAGCATTTAATAAAATGTGTACATTTTAAAACTCGTCTCCGGTTCAAGACAAGGAACAAAAGACGACATTCGTAAAAATAATAAATTTACGATCTTAAAAATAATAACGAGATGCGTCAAAAAAATTTACGTTGCTCAAAACGTTTAACGAACGCGCGGTCAAACGGCGACTCGCGAAACGTCAAAAATAAATATTTTAAATTTCTTTTCGTAATAAAATACGAAAATAATTATTTATGACAAATAAAAATTTAAATGTCGGCGTTCGCTCACGCGAATTTACAAAATAATAATTATGACGTCGAACTCGCGATCGTCATACGCGTCGTGAAACTCGGGTTGTTACATTCCACCCACCTTAAGGGAGCGCCGTCCCGGTGCTCGGTCCTTCTTACTCGTCTCATCATTCGTTCGTGGCATGACGGCTTCTCGTCATCACGCGGACTCCTACGTTCCTTCAAAACAAATATGCGATACAATATTCGCTCCGACTATTCCGGATGGAAAGTCAGTCGAAACAAGGGTAATTACACCAATAAGATAAAAATACAATCGTGGAGGCTCTTATCATAAGAGGCAAAACAAGTTGCGAAAATCTATTCGGCAAAACCAGATCACGTCGTTTTAACCTTTATAGTCGCGCCCTTCATAAGGGACGATATACGTCGTGGAATATATCCGATTAAAACGATTATTACGTCGTCTTCACGAGGAATTTCTCTAAAATGGATGATCGATCCAAACTTATTTGGGGATCATAAAAACAACAAAACCAAGCGCATCTCGCTTATCAAAACAAAGGCCGAAACTTACGTCGTTAATTAAAATCAAAATATACGTCGCACTCAAATACAGAATTATACCCATATTCAAAACCGAGAATATACCTCATTACCAAAAATGCAAAACATACGTCGCTTACTAAAACCAAGATAGACGTTAATAATCAAAACCGATATGTATTTATATCATTATCCAAATCAGAATACTCATCATTATTCAAAACCAAAATACACATGTCGCCCTTCCGGTCTCATTTAATAATGCCCTACCGGTTGCAAAAAATATTCTGGAGTACCTACGACCCCATCAAATGCATTATAGCACAAAGAAAAATTATATATTCAATTAAGCACATAAGCGCCTATTAGTCATTTTAAAATGACTTTATATTTCTACCTAGCTTATCATCACGCTTGGCAACAATCATGCTTGCTTTTCATAAGTTTTAGCAAATCATCTGTGCTTACTTTATCAGGAAGCCTCAGCAATGGCTATGCTCATCACGCGGTCCATACCCAACCGATTAGATCGATTACTATACCGAGCTTGCCGGATGGTCATGCTTCTTGGTAATGATCTCGACTAAATCACGGTTAAGTTTTAGCCTACCATAGTCATGCTTAGGGGCTAACATGCCACAACCGACAATGGTCTACCAGGCTTACGTACCTTTCAAATCATCCTTCATCTACATTTGGGTAAATATACCCATTCACTCACGTTCTCAGTCATATCACGGCAAAATAAAAGCGACCAATACGCTTGCTACCATTCAAGAGCACATATCACATAAGGCATATAAAGCACATAATTCAGCGGCAATGATTCCGCTAAAACACATATTGTCAAGATACAAATTGAAAACAATCAAGAAAACGATTGAACATCATGGGCTTGTTGCTCGTTCGACGAAAAATAAAAATTCCAACGTTTACGCACCGCGACTAACATAGTCGACTCGGTCCTATCGCATCGCCTTGAATTCTAGACGACCTAATCTTATCAAATCGAGATGACTACACACATTCCTACTTCAATACCGTTCGACTTAAGGCGTTAGCTACTTTGATCGTTCCTCCAGGATGGAAACGGATGTCACCATTTGGCTAGAGTCTCTAATATTTTTGCCTTTTTATGCGCACACTAAGTCGTTACGTCAAGGAGTAAGGATCATTGACCTTAAATCAGGTGTCGCTTAGTGCCTTATTCTAATCCTTGACGATGTTAGGTATACTTACAACTATACTATCACCACATTCCATTTTGGGGAAATAAGTCTTCTTCACGGCCATCGGTTGATACATCAAAGGCAACACACACATCTCACGTAGGAGAAGTCTTCTCCATTTCTCACTTCTCATTTTCAACCTCGGGACTAACCATCTCAGCTTCCACTCACCTTAGGAATCTTTACATCTCTAAGAAGATCCCTTCTCAGTGTCGGTATTAGGTTTACACCCTTGATAGCTCAAACCCATCATTGCTTACTAGCACACTGACTATACTTGGTCTTGACACGTCTTTATAACAACCACCGATCTTCATTACTACCAGCTAATTTTTCACTCCTTTCTAGAAACACTCGTTCCGAACAATACCGTAGGTATTTCTTCTTCGGGACGACTTGGTCATAATGAATCGCATGAGATTCTCTCCATGCAGTCGATAAGAATAGGGTCACTTGCATAAGTATCCGTAGCAGGGTAAAAATATTTTCTTCTTCCGAAAGCTTGACCCAAACATTTATCTCAATTACCAAGCGTTTTATCGGTGACGATTTATCCGACATAGCGTGGTTCTTCCTAAATTATACATAGTTGATCAGGTTATGCATAATTGAGGACCAAACGACATCATGTCCTTCCTCGTCAAAACGTTTCTTTTCCATACGCTACACGCGTAAATTAATTTCAAGAAAATTTTCGAAGAGTAAAAATCAAATTATTTCAAAAGGGAGAGAAAAGAAGATAGCACCACATTCTATTCTTATAAAAAAATAATAACAAAATTATTCATATGCATTATCAAAAGAAGGTAAAAATACTTTTTTTTGAAAAAGGTTTATTTGACACCACAGGGTCAATTTATGAAATTTAGAAAACACAGTTTTCCATTGTTTACACAAACAATTTACACAACATTCAATATGATTCGCACAACTAAATTTGTTCAATACACAAGTTCGTTATTGCAATTCATAGTTTTAAATCATCAAGTCACAAATCACCATTAAATACAGTTTGGTCAACGGTTACGGCAAGTTTCAAAAACAATACCCATCCATGGATAATGCAAGCAAGTATCACACGCGTACGAAAGATTCGCCAATTGAAGTCACCCAACACTCAGGGTCAAATCAATCTCACACAAACTGAGTGCCGCGAGGGTAACCACGACCTCCAGGCTTCACTCATAGTACAACATGTAGAAAGACCCTTACTCATATCTCATAATCGAGAACAATTACAGCAATTGTAATAACAATGCCAAAAATTTCATACATACTTACCAATTTCCCCCCAAAAAGGGATACATCATTGGCTTTCAAAGCTAGTACATCCAACCGTAACGGTTTTAAGTTTCCAATACATAACTACATATACATAAACTCTCCTAGAGTTCTAAATCATAAGTAAATAGCTAAAGAGTGCACAATCACTACGCCGGTGATAAGATAAAACTCTGAGGCAACAATAACCTCAATCCGATAAACCTAAATCTTGAAATCCTCCTACTTACTAGTCCGTGGATGATAAAGATATGAGGTTTTCGCCTACGGAAAGCGTTTCGAATCTATTTTCTAGAAACTTAGGGTCCACTATCTAGAAAGTTTTGTATCTAAGGTGAAATTACCATTTTACCCTGATTTATCAAAGCTGCCTTTTTCCAAAATTTTATCGCTCCACTAAACTGAGTGTATCTCCCAAACCGTGTGTTTGCAAAAGCTGAAACAACCGCTCAAATCTAAGTTTGTTCAAGATCTAGAACTTACAGTTTTACATATTTAGGTGTTGCTATATAAGTTTTTGAGCTTATGACTCATTCAAATTATGTTTCCAATTTTTCGACTAGTTTTTCCCATTTCGGCGATATCTCATTCGTCGGGCGTCGATATGACTCCATCCGAATTCCTACATGTACCTAAGAGGTTTCTATACCTCCTAGTCCAAGTTATCAGGTATTTCATGTACCAAAAATGTTTTGAAACATATCCAACAAGCTGCAATCCCAAAGCAGTCCCCAAAGAAATTTTGACAAATTTTTGTAGTTTACAAAAATGAGAGTAATTTAAAATTTATCATTGCTTTTGATGTGAAACCAATTGGAGGTGATAGCCATAAGAGTCTTCTACAGGTACCTAAATTTTATTTTGAAAGGTTATTACAAAAATATGGAGTTATACTCCTTTTCCCAATGGTATACCATATTTGACTAGTTTTAGAAAAACGACGATATCTCACTCATCCGAAGGAGACACGAGCCTATCCAAAAAACCACATACACTTAAGACATATGTCGACATCCATATTGGATTTCTCAGGTGCCTTAAGACCAAGAATAATTCACAATCAACCCCACAACTTGCTGGTTACAAACTGCTATAAAATCTGCTTCAAAATCCAACCAAACACCATTTTAGTTCTTCCAAACGCCAATACAAAGCCATACCTAATGACTTAGCACTCTTTCGAACACATCAACTCATGGGTTTCCAAACCCAAACATTTCAAAACTTACTAAGTAGAGATCGGCACGAAAGAATCAAAGCACAACACACCAACTTTATTCGAAGGCTTCAAAGATAGTCGTTCCCAGATGACACGTTACGCGAGAATAAGTTAATAACCGTTTTCCAAAACAATGAAGGTTCATGGGATGACATATAAAAGTCACACTCCCATCAATAATAATAGGTTACGAAACAACATGTGCGATGAAAAAACAATAGAAAAATATTCGAATTCGGAGTCGAACAATAAATCACCCTATGGGATCGACCAACTACGACGAATCAACATCATCAAAAGGTGAAAAGTAAAGTCGCGAAAAAGTTTCAAAGATAATCATATAATAACGATATTTTCATCATGTCTCAAAATAATTTTATCATATCGCATCAGAATGTTTAAAGAAATTAAACTCTTCGCAAGAAGCGAATATCAAGATATATAATCACATATCATAGAACGGATGTCGTATATATATATCTATATTATATATAATTATTACTTGTACCAAGAGTCAACCACTTGTTACGTACATAGTATGCAATCAAATATACCACATAGGCTTCTAAAGATCGGGAACGATGCGCGCGCGGATATCAGACAACGGTGAAAGACTCGTGAAATTTTCGAAAATAGTTGTAGTCCAAGTTTTGTAAAACGACTTAGTTCACTACAACTCGTGCTCTGATACCACTCTGTAACACCCCCAAAATGCGATACGCAGCGAAATACAACGATTGTGGTGCTACTTCATAATACATGCACACGAGTCCCAGTAAACGTTCAAAGATACGTTTAGCAAACACAATTTCATTTATTAGAAAGATCAGAGTTGCATAGGTCCTAATACCATTATAGAAATTATTTCTAAGAGTCACAACACGACTTGATTTCTAAAACACTTGTTTAATTAATGACACTACTTCACCGAGACACCGTCCTTGATATCCGCGTTCCGTCCCATCCAACCATCAACAACAATAACCTGAGATACATGCTTAAAACGTCAACAAAACGTTGAGTGAATTCATAAAGTTTACAATTAACACATAGAACGCATAATTTGGTTCCACAAAACATCAATAACGTTGCTTTGAGAGTAAGCAAGTTATAAAAATATTGATTTCCAACTAAAGAGCCCGTGTACCGAAACTTAACACATTCATCCCGTAGGACGAAATCATGACCGGGAAGTATGCCACTTCCCCTAATACTAACCACAAAATGTCCGTTGCAGGGTGCTCACCGTCGGATTCATACCCCGGATAGGGTTGTCAAACCCAATAGATCTATTTAATGCATTAGCGTTCACCAACAACAAGGCAATTAACAGTCACACAGTAAAAGGCATTTACTCATTAGTGAATGGAATCATATTTATCATCAAAACACATTGCGTTCTCATTTTCAAAACAAGCAAGTATCCCCCTCGCGGGTTTAAAAACATTTAAAACACTTAAAAGCGAGGCTATGAACTCACCTTGATCAAAAGCCGAAGATCAATAATCGAAACAATCCATGGAAAATCAACGAACACGATCACGACCTATAATTTATGTCGCTCGATTACAATACCAAAAAGTATGATCGACGATGCGTACATCGTATCAACAAAATCATATATATATATATATATATATATATATATATATATATATATATATATATTCATACATGTGATGAGAAATCCACTTGCGCGACTTAAATCCCAAAACCTCACTTCATTGAGTTATAATTATTCCTCACGTTTTATCTTACGTGACTTTAATTGAAAACTTTATATTTTCGATAACTTTCTATTTTTAAAAGGTTATTATTTTCGGAAAGTTACCATCTTTGGTAAGTTTAAACATCTAAGTATATTTTTAATACTTATCATTTTATTTATATTCATGTACTTAGTTAAAAATTATATAAGTCTTATATGACCCGTTGACTTTCTTTGACTTTTATACTTATATTTACTTTGACCCAAATTTGACCCGCGTCAAACGACCCTCTAAATCACATTTTCACGATTCGGAGTAAAAAGAGATTTTATGTGGAATGATATTCCGGACAACTTTTTAGTTTTAGCCGAGACTCGAAACTCGACGGAAAATGACGAAAATGCTCCTGCAAGAATCTGCTGTAACTTTTATTTTTAATAAAAACGCAGCAGTTTGACCATCAGTTTTGACCCGCTATATCACATTTTCGTGACATTGACCAAGAAGAGATTTTATGTAAAACGTTATTCCGGACAACTTTCGTGTTTCGTCAGAAGGCCGAAACGGAATCTAAAGTGTCTAAAATGGCTGTCGAAAATCAGATCAACAACCAAAATAAGCTTAAATAGCTGATTGAAAATTTTAGTTTTTCTAAATTTGTTTTCGCCGTAACTCCTTCGTTATTAGGAGTTAGAAGCTCCATTTTATATCAAAGAGATCGTCTAAGAAAGCTCTATCATATTTTTCAATCAAAAATCAGATTTTACAAAATCTCGTGACTCGTTTTCCGTGTCAAACTTTCTGCTCGAATTTATTTGTTACAAAACACCTTCAAAAATCATTTTTGATCTAAGAATACATTTACAACACATCTAATATGGCATATAGTTATCATCTAACCCAATCACGCAAGATCTTACGGATTCCATCACATGCAACAATCGAAAACAACGATCGCAAAAACAAATAAAACACAAGCATTTAAAAATACTCACAATGCTATATGAAATAAATCGGACTCGATCAAAAACTTCGTCTTGTTCCCTTTCTCGCCTTAACCGAACTCTGACACAGACACAAACCCAGAACCAAACCTTTTTCAAACAAACCCACTTCAACAACACGCTTATCTAGCTCATTTAAACCCACTTTCCAACCTAAATTGCTTGACTTAGACCCGAACTCTAACTTCTCAAAAACTTAATGCATGTGCATTTTCTTTAGTGGGATATGTAGGTGTTGATGTGGGGATTAATATTTTGCAAGTGGATCATTGTGCATGTCGGAAAAATTTGCGGTGGTGGTGTTTCCTTGTGGTGGCCGGTCGTTGGTGGTAAAAGGGGAGGGAGAGAGTGAAATTTTTGTAAAGAGTTTATAAGTGTGTGTAGTGGTGGTATTTATAGAAAATAAGTTTGACTACTTGCCACCTTTAGTCCCTCCATCTTAAAGTTCTTATATTTTTAGTACAATGGCCATTTGTTTCGTTAGGCCACCGACCCAAGGCTCGGGTTTATATTTCCGTGACCATTTTTATTTTCTGTTGCATTTTCTTGGTTTAAACATTTAATAAGATGTGTACATTTTAAAACGCGTGTCCGGTTCAAGACAAGGAACAAAAGACGACATTCGTAAAAATAATAAATTTACGATCTTAAAAATAATAACGAGATGCGTCAAAATTTTTTACGTTGCTCAAAACGTTTAACGAACGCGTGGTTAAACGGCGACTCGCGAAACGTCAAAAATAAATATTTTAAATTTCTTTTCGTAATAAAATATGAAAATAATTATTTATGACAAATAAAAATTTAAATGTCGGCGTTCGCTCACGCGAATTTACAAAATAATAATTATGACGTCGAACCCGCGATCGTCATACGCGTCGTGAAACTCGGGTTGTTACATCTATCAGCTCAGAAGTTGTATCTTCAGGAATTACCTCATCTTCATCAATAACTTGAGGTTCAATCCAAGCATCCCAGTCTTGTTGTTGTTGTTGACGTTCAGACATATAACTACTTGCTGGTTGCTTTGATGAAGACCCTCTTGCAGACTTTGAACATTTCAAACTCTTTGATGTCTTTTGCCTTTTTGATCTTTTCTCCCTCTCAGGAGGAGCATCATCTTCCTGATGGTCATCATGATAGTGTGGGCGAAAAGCATCATCCCTGCAAGAAGTAGTAGAGGTAGAAGACTTTTCAAACTTACGTTTAAGAACATCCCATAATGCTGGGATCAGCTGCTTGATCTTGAAGATTAGACTTCATCTTCAAATACAGTTGTTGTTGAAGATTAGCAGATGATGTTGTAGAAGTGGAAGTGCTGGAGGTAGGATGAACTTGAATAACATTGTTCGACACATAACTCTTAAAAAGCTCTTCAATAATCTTTGGTGCATGTTCAGCAAATTCTTTAGAAATCTAAGCAGGAACCTCAGCTTGGAAAGCATCTCGTTCTTGTATGATAGTATCAGCCACAACTCTTTTGAGGTTGTTCTTAATCAAATCATCAATGGCACGTGAAGCAATTTGAGGTATAACTTCATGAAGAACCTTGTCGGCCTTTCCATGAACCTTCCATAATTCGCTATTAGTAACATATTTCTTTTCCATTCCCTGAATCATATAACCTTGTTGCCAGCACATTCTAAAAATAGTTCCTGGAATATGCTCATACTTGCTGGAAATATGTCTTTTCTTGCGTTGAGCTTTGGATGAAGTGGCAGTTGAGGGTGTTATAAAATCTGTCAATTCCTTAGAATGTGTCTTTTTCGAAGATAAGTTTTTCCTAAGGGATTTAGAGGGTGAGGGAATTGGTGTCTGCATCTTCTCTTTCTTAATCTCCAAACTACCCGCCTCTTGAGTTCCGACCAATGTATGATCAATGTGATCACCATTGTCTTTATCCTTAGTGTCATCCTTTTTCTCATCATCATCCCTCTTTTCATCATCCTTCTTATCATCTTTCTTCTTATTCTCATTCTCATCATCGCCATCATCAACAGTTTCCGGATGCTCCTTATGACTCCTGGGATCTATCTTATTTTCGGAATCATCGTCGTAATCTTGGAACATGGAATATGCAAACTTACTAGCATAAGACTCTTCGTCTTCACCATCAACTAGCTTAGAACTATCCTCCTCGAATATCTTTTCTTGAACCTTGGCCACATTATCTTGTGCCTCAACAGTTATAGCAGTTTTGTGTAGAGCGAGACTTATAAGGGTTGCCTCATCAATATCTTCCCTTTCTTTGTCATCACTTGGAGGTGGAATTGAAGTTGTGCCCGGTTTCTTTTGTTTGATGGTAACTTTGATAGATTTCCTAGGTGAGCTTGTTTCTCCAGCAACTTGCTTTCTCTTCTTATTCTGAGTAATAGCAGTAGGGTTAGGTGTCCTATGGGAACTAGGTATCCTAATCGTTCCTTAGGTAGATTCAACCTATTGTGGATGAATCGTTGGAACGTCTACCCTGACATACTCCTTCGCATACTCCTTATACTCCTCGGTGGCACGAATGTCATCAGTCAAAAACTCATCCGGTATCAGCATCCCTCTTACAGTCGCATTCCCCGTAGTGTAAACACTCACCAACGAAATATCATCTTTAATGGAATGATAATCCTCTTCTAGTCTCAGAGGAATGGAAGGAAGTTTCTTCATCAAATCAGCAATGATAAGCTTGGTGAATCAAGGGTACTGGATCTGATCTTTCTTCTGCTAAACGCAGTGAAGAAAGTCCCACCATAGAAGAGCAGCATATTCAACATGAATACGGTTGACCACAACATGAAATATCTGGAGGATGTTGATCTTTGTTTGATCATGTCCAGTTATTCATGAAGTAAGACAACAGTTGAACACCTTGAACATAGTCTGCCACGGTTGAGCAAGATTCTTCATGAAGAAGGCATTTACTTTATTAACATCTCCTTGGTAACCAATGATTTGCATGAACGGTCAGACGTATTCAATAGTTGCTGGTGCGATAAACTAGTTGTCTGGAGTTTCCACTGGCAGATTTAGAGCATAACGGAACATGTCCACAGTGTAAACAATCTCCTTCATATCCAGCTTAAACTTAATGGTGTCTTTGGTATTGGGAACCTTGTTGACTGTCTTCCAGTACTGTTGTAGATACACAGCTGGAACATCTGCAGTCGCAGTAATAGCATAGCTCAGAGCATGATCAATCAAAATCTATACCACTATCTTACAGTCTGGTGAGCATGGGATATTCTGGAGCACAACATAGTTATTGCATCTCCTAATGCTTTGATATCTTATGGCGACAAGTTGATCAGCTGGAATGATTTGTTGTTGTTGAGCCATTATGATTACTGTTTGATGAAATGAAGTGATTAGTGAAATGAGATAAGGTTATGAAATACATTATATAACATTTTTATCTCTTTCCACTCTGTTTGTTTTTCTATGTTCTGGCAATTTTTTTAAGCATATTATGATAATTTTCTTTCTCATGTGCTAATTCTTGCTTTTTCGGGCACATGCCATACGCTTTATTTGTCTTATTCTTTTAGACTCATTCTGTATGCTCTGGCATTTCTTTTTCGAGCATACTTGGATTTGATTTTTTCACGTATGGATTTTATCTCTCTTTCTATTTAAGTTTCCTCACCAAAAGCATTTGTGAAATGATACTTTTTAAGAATAATAAAGATACACTCTTATTTTGAAAAATACCAATTTGGCAAAAAAAACACGTGTAGTGACAACCATTGATGTTTAAAAAAATCTAAGAGTATAACTTTATATCCTTACAAAAAACTTTTCATTAAAAGAGTACCACTTTTTGACACAAAAGTACAGCTTTTGGATAGAAAATGAGATAATATCTTTAAAATCACAAGTTTTTCAAGGATGTTTAAAAATTTATGATTATGCAACCAAACTAATGCAACAACAATAGGATGGTCACTAAGCCACTCACTCCACATTCTGTTAAGCTTAGAAAATGGTCAAAACTGGACATGACGTAGACCATTTACCCAATTGTGTACAAAAGATAGTCATAAACCATTTTGAACGATTTAATTTTCTTTATTTGAAGCATGAGAATCCATGATCACAGACATTTGAATCACCGCTTTCATTCATTTTCCTCAAATCATTTGAATCTTTGATCACTGAATGAAAAATTTAGTTAGCAAAAACATATTCTTATATACGATATTTGGATAGTCAGTAGATTGCTCAGTCCTCATTCTGTTAGATTCAGAAAACGGTTGTAACCGGACGCAATCTTCACCATTTGTCCTATTTATCAATATAAAAATATGAATTTATAACTGAATTTATCATTGAATTTGTTAAATGCCATTTTGTTTAGCAATTAAGCCCATTTGAGTATCCGTAGCCCAAAGTATTAGCCCATTTAGAATTTTTGAAACCCATTAACCAAATTCATTAATAGATATCCGAAACCCAAATTTTAGCCCATTTTGAGTTTTTACGAAACCCATATTAACAGCCCATGTAACATTTACGAAACCGTTTTTATATGGCCCATTTAACATTTACGAAACCCATGTTTGGCCCAATAGATATTTACGAAATCCATGAGGTTGTACGAAACCGTAAGCTAAACATGTACCCAAAACTGCTTTCGTATGACAAATCATGTGATGAAACTGATGACCTGAATGATTTTTTCAGGATTTATGCTTAAGATTATCATCCTTATCATAGTCTAGGTTCAGTTTTATATCTGAAAGCTCATGTTCAATCTTACGAAACCTTATATGGTTACGTAACCCCTTGATTAATGGTCCATTCATGTTGTTTTTGGTGATCTATCAACACAAATCTTATCCCATCTCACTTAATAATGTTTTGACTCAATCAATTTCTCATAATCATATCATTCGATTTTACGAAACCCTAAATTTTATACGAAACCTATCTATCAATTAATTAACAAAGAATTAAAGCAAAAGGAATCGAAAAGATGTATTATCCTTACGTTTGAATCACAAAGGGTATCACAAATAGATTTGGATCGAAGTTTAAAGATTACAAAATCTCAAGTGTCGAGAGATTATATGAAAGCTCTTTAGGTTGCGTGCGAAAGTGATAAGCTTTCGTATGAAACCTTTGGGTTTTTATAGTTACGAAAACAACTTTGAGTTATTGTCAATTCCAGTCCCTCTACTTACTTTCGTATTCTTTAAAAGTCCAAAATAACTTTCATAAACTCCCCCTTGGAGTTAAACCACTTTTCCTAATAAACCTTTTGAGTTATTTTTGCAGTTAAAATCCTATTATTTAACAAAAAATTTATAACTCCCCATTGAACAAATATCCATTTGAAATTTCTTCCCTTGTTAGATAAAAAATTGTTCAAAAAATTGTTATTTTTGCATTCAAGATCTTATTTTTTGATTTTCTGATGATGAAGTGACTGAAATTTTTTATAACTCCCCCTTAATTATATATCTAATTAAAGAACTTATTTGAGAGTTAGTTAATTTTGTAGTTTTGAACACTTTTGAGAAGATTTTGATAAATCAAAAATTTTATAACTCCCATTTGAAAAAATATCTACTTAAAGAACTTATTCAAGAGATTGTTATTTTTATAGTTTTTAGCACACTTGATTTTTCAAAGATGATTTCTTTTTGTGAATGGAAATGATTATAAAACAGATATTTTACCAGTGACAATTCTTTTTGATAAATGAATAACTCCCTCTCAGTTCATGATATATTTCTTTTCATTTAAAGAACTACTTTAAAAAAAATATATCATGAAACTGATAAAACAAAGAAGATATGTGTTTGCATCAATAAGATATGTTTTTGTGTTTTTGTATATTTCAAATTTTTATTTGTGTTTCATTTATTGAAAAAGAAAGACAATATTTTTTATGTTTTTGATTTTTTTGACTTTTGTATTTTTGACTTTTGTATGTATTTACAAAAGTTTTTGATGTATGAACTTTCATTCAAGAAGATAACTTTGCCATACGTTCCAACTCAGTTCGAGTCATACATCGCATACCAATCCTGTGAACTAAGTACTCAAACCTTTCTTTTGGAAGGAATTTAGTAAATAGATCAGCAAGCTAGTATTTCGTCTCGTCAAAATAAAGTTCAATTGTACCTTTTTCAACATGTTCCTTGATAAAATGATAACAGATGTTAATGTGCTTTGGACGAGAATGTTGTACTGGATTGCAAGATATAGCAATCGCGCTTTTTAAATCACAATACATGAGAATCTTGTTGTAACGAAATCCATAGTCAAGCAGTTGCGTCCTTATCCAAATGACTTGTGCGCATCATGTAGACAAAGATATGTACTCAGCTTCCGCAGTAGACATAGCTGTATAATCTTGCTTTTTAAACGACCAACTGACAAGCTTATCGCCTAGAAATTGTATGCCTCCGGATGTGCTTTTGCAATCATTATTACACCTTGCATGATCTGCATCTGAATATGCAATTATTTCAAATACGGAGTCCTTCGAGTACCATAGACCCATGTAAATGGTTTGTCTTAGGTATCGAAAGATCCGTTTGACCTCTTTGAGTTGTTTTTCAGTAGGGCGTGACTGATAACTCGCACATACAAATGTCGCAAAGGCAATGTCTGGTCGACTAGCAGTGAGATACATAAGTCTCTCGATCATACATTGATATTTTGTTTGATCGACTTGGGTACCCTGTAAATCTGCATCTAGTTTGATAGTAGCCATTGGTGTACTAATTGAATCACATTTGTCCATCCTATGTTTCATAAGAAGATCGAAAGTATATTGATTGACATATGAAGATTCCTTGGGGGGACTGATGAGCCTGAAGTCCTAGAAAGAACTTCATTTCATCCATCATTGACATTTCAAAATTATCTTTCATAAGTTTTGTAAATCTATTTGAAAACTTGATTTCTTGACCTAAAAATTATGTCGTCTACATAGATTTGAACAAGTAAAATGTCATCCTCGTGTCTTCTTATAAACAAAGTCGAATCGACAACACCTTTTGTGAAATGATATTCGATTAAGAATGAGGAAAGCTTGTCATACCAGGCTCTTGGGGCTTGTTTGAGACCATACAGAGCTTTCTTAAGACGATAAACGTGATTAGGAAATTTTAGATCTATAAAACCGTCGGGTTGACTTACAAAAACTTCTTCTTTCAATAGACCATTCAAGAATTCCGTCTTGACATCCATCTGGTAGACAGGAAAGTTCTTGTGAGCCACGTACGCCATAAAGATTCTGATAGCTTCGAGTCTTGCAATTGGTGTAAAAGATTCCTAAAAATCGATACACTCCTTTTGACCATAACCCTTAGCAACTAAACGAGACTTATTTCGAATAATAGTGTTTTCAGCATCTGTCTTGTTTTTCCAAAGCCATTTGACTGCTATTATGTTTCTGCCAACCGGGCGTTTCACAAGTTCCCAAACATCAAGGCGTTTGAACTGGTTCAGCTCATCTTGCATGGATTCAATCCAGCTGTGATCAAGCATAGCTTCCTTGATGTTTTTCAGTTTGGTAGTACTCACTGTTAATGTGTACATGCATATTTCAGCGTCTGTGTGGAGTCTACATCTTGTCATTACAGGCTTAGAGTGGTCACCAATCACTTGTTCAATTGTATGATTCTTAGTCCATAAATTAGTGGAACGATGTTTTTGGTAGAACTCGTGCATATTTAACGGATCCTGATATGTTAAAGACGACTTATCTTCTTCTATCACAAGAGTATGAAATGGATTGTAGAAATTATTTTCGTCAAATGCTGCAACATCTTCTTGAACTGGTTCATTGGCATTCTCATTCAAGACTAGAGTTGTTGGTTCATTAGCAACTGGTTCTTCTGATGAGTTACTATTTCAGGAGCCTTCGTTTAATCACAACGATATTTCAAGAAGATGAAGGAGTGTCTTCATTATCAAGAGTATTTACAGCGGAGTTATCTGACACTTCTGGAGTACTCGTTGCATAATATTCTTCATACAGAGGACCGAACAAATTATCCAAGTCTTCTTTTGACGGTATTGATTGAGAGTCTTCCAATGAATCTTGAAAATTCAAGCAGTTGCAACCGGGTCCTGAATTGTTGCCTTCAGAAGCCAATTGCTGTGATTCATACAAGATTTTAACATGAATGGTCTTTGTTATCTTTTTGGGTTTCGTCGGTTAATAGATACGAAACCCTCTGATGAACTTCAGAATACCCAATAATAGATACCCGGTCAAGCCTTTGGTTTCATTTCCCAAGACCATCATACATTATGTTGGATACACAGGATCCGAACACTAAGAAAGTATTAAACATTAGGTTTCTGCCTTTGATCTCTCATAAGGAGCTTATGTACCTTGTGTGTATAAGAGAGAGATCTGAGTAAAGAATTATGGAGTCTTCGAAAAGATAATCATTGTGCCAGGCAACCTCGACAAGTTATAACGATTTCTTTCGTTCAAACAACACCATTTTTTCGTTCTAAGGCGTTCGAATGCATTGAAGTGTTTATTATAATAGCACCGCACTTTCATAAAATGTCCGCAACTTCTCGTTTTTGAACTCAGTTCCATTATCAGACCAGATTTTTAGGACTTGAGCCTGCATACTCCGTTGGATCTAATTGATGAAGTTGATGATCATATCTGGAGGTTTATCTTTGGTGTGAAGGAAGAATACCCAGGTGTATCAAGAATAGTCATCTACAATAACTAAAATATATCGCTTGCCATTGATACTTGCTACCTTCATTGGCCCAAATAAATCCATATGAAGCAATTCAAGTTTGGATTCTGTACATGGAACCAATTTAGGTGGAAAAGAAGCTTTCTTGCTATATCCTTGCTCACAGGCTGAACATAGATGATCTTTATCATACTTAAACTTTGGTAGCCCATCAACTAGATCTTTTTTCGTAAGATGATTAATGGTACCAAAATTCAAATAAGAGAGTCTTCGGTGCCATAACCATGATTTTATTGATGTAGCTTTAGACATTAAGCAGACTGGAGAAGAAGCCGCCAATTCAGAAATGGAGATGGTGTAGAGATTGGAATCACGAGAACCAGTAAGCAAATATTCACCTTCTAAATTCCGAACACAGGAAGTATTAGAACGAAAGGCTACTTCTAGGTCTCCATCGCAAAATTGTTTGATCGAAAATAGATTGTGTCCTAGGCCCTCAAAGTAGTATACATGACATATCGTGAGATTTCCTTGAGCATAATCTCCATATCTAGTGATTGCTGCGAAGTGATCATTCCCAAAGTGGACTGTACATATGAATTTCTCTATGAAATTTCTTATCAGTTGAAGATTACCAGTCATATGCTTCGAGCACCTGTTATCAACAATCTAAAGGATGAGCTGGATCACCTCACTCATAGCCTCTGCATCATATTTTGGCTCAGTCCTAGTTTTGTCATTAGCTGGTTGAATATGTGCCATCATGATTACTGCAGCAGTTAGCTCTTCTAATGTTTTATCTCCATAAGCATAATCGAGCATGAAATCATTTTCTTCATCATTTAGGGTGCCTCCAGCTTCATCTTTCATTTCTAGCAACATTTGTTACCTAAAATACTTTGCATCACGAACTTTGGGTTTTGGACAATCACGAGCATAATGGCCTTTTACATTGTAGTTATAACACTGAACATTTGCTCTTCCCGGATTTGACTCAGTTCGTGGAACACGCTAAATAATCTGATTACTTTTATCAATCAGTTTAACCTGACTATTTCCTGCATTAGCTGCTTGATTCCTTTTTTGTCTCCCTGCATTCCTGTTACCATTCCTACCATAGCCAGCATTCTTGGTTTGAATGTCAACCCTACCATCATGTATCACAACTTGATTCTTTGTGTTTGATGAAGTATAAAGATGATTATTGGTTGGTGTAGAGAATTTTTGAGTGATTACTCGAGCTAATAACATCATTGTAGTTGTGAGCTTATCTTCCTGAGCATCCCTTTGTAAGTCCCCTTGACAATCTTCTTCATAATCAACTACTGATGAAGGATGGGTGACATAGTATGGTTGTGGTGAATGAGAAAATGAAGGACTTGCATAAGATTGTGACGAGTAAACATTTGAATGAGAAACGAGTGTTAATGGATCATGATTCTTTGCAGCTCTCTTTTCTTTAGATGCTTAGACATGTGGCTCGAATTGAATTAACATATCATATAACTCATCGTACTCGACATCAATCAAATTATGATTTTGACGAGTTAGTGGAACATATTTGCTCCCCTCGGGTTGCAAGGAATTGAGAAACTTGGTGTTGATGGACACTTTTATCGGACGAACATTATTACGATCCATAACATTCACAAGTGTTGTCATCCTTTCATATACAGATTCTAATGATTCTCCTTCCTTGGCTGCAAATTTGTCAAATTCATTCATAAGTCGGGAGTGTCTCTCTTGTTTGGTTATTTCAGAACCATGCATCAACCTTTTAATTCGTTCCCACATTTTTTGAGCATCTTTGCAAGCATCCACAGAATTGTAGATATCATTAGGTATTGCTTGAAGAAGATAATTCATTACTTTAACATCTGTAACATTTTGTTTCTTATTAGCTTCAGTCATTTTAGCAATTGGTTCAGGTATCTGATTATCGGGATTATCTGGATCAGTAATCATTGGCCTCTTATAAGGTCCTTTTTTAATTGAACGCCACATCCGCTCCCCGTCTTCCATCTTATTATCCAGAAACCTCCTACACCGACTTTCCCATGGTATATAATTTCCTTTCTCAAGGATTGAAGGTCTATCAGAAGCTCATGATTCAGCAAGAGTTTGTTGATTTGAAGTAGACATGGTGTGAATCAAACAATGAATACAATGCAAACTTGGATCGTTTTAGAGATAAAGTCTTGCAATCTTGAAATCAAAGATCAATAACAACGAAGCTTGTATTACAATCACCACAAATACGAAACCTTAAAGATACAAAACCTTGATGAGTATACAAAGTATGAGTAACAAGAAGCCTTTATACGAAATCCTAATTTACAAAAGTAAGAAGATACGAAACCTCTAAAACTGTGTTACAAAACCTTTGTAACTGATATACGAACCCTTCAAATACGAAAACTGAATTACGAAACCTTCAATTAGGAAAGCTGTGTTACAAAACCTCTGAATACAAAACCAAGAGATACGAAACCTCAATGTACGAAACTTGTATCAATCTTGTAATACGAAACCTCTTCCTAAGAAACCTGGAAATATGAAACCTTGGTATACGAAACCCTCAGATATGAAACTGTGATACGAAACCTTCTATATGAAACATGTGATATGAAACCTTTGGAATACGAAACCAAAATTGAGTTTTTGATACGAAACCCAAATACGAAACCATAAAATATGAAAGCTTCACAGAATACGAAACCACAAAACGGTTACCAAAAGCTCCAATATACGAAACCACACTTTCCTAAATTCCAAATTTCCTCTACTTTCGTAAAAATCAAGAAACCTTAACTTTCGTAAATTCCTTGCTATGAAACTAATTAGAAACTTATAAATCTGATTTTTTTTCCAGTTTAAAATGATAATATCTAAAGTTATCTTTTCAAATTTAGTAAGTTCTATGCTCCGAAAGCTAATGACTGGTTTTCGAAAGCTATTCTACTTACGTATGACAGTTTTCGAAAGCTCAAACAATGATATGAAAGCTGAAACTGGTTTACGAAAGTGATTTCCCGCCTAAAAATAGTTTCTGAAACCTTAATTCTAGGATACGAAAGTTGTCTAAACACTAAAAACAGTTTCCGAAACCTGGTAACTACGTTACGAAAGCATTTTAAGCATAAAAACAGTTACTAAAACTAGTTTTTATCGTTACGAAAGCTATCAAATTCAATTATTTTCGATCAAAATCAAATCTAAACCAATAATGTTCGTATACTAGCTATTAAATCCACAATTTAACATTTCTGAAAGTGATAGGAAAGCGTTTTAGGCTAAAAAAACATGTCAAATAGTAAATCTAATACCAAAACTATACAAAAGTTACACGTTCTCTTAGTTATGAAAGCTCCTAGATTGAAAAATCACACAATTAGGCTTGATTTGATGCACGAAAACACAAACTAGATATCACCCGGCGATAGATACCACTTGTTATATGTCATGTTTGCATAGAGTATCATACGGAAGTGAAAGTATAAAGGAGAAGAGGCTAGAGAGTATTTTTCATCATTTTCAAAGTTTTCATTAAGGAAGAAAAATAGAATAGGAGGTTGAGGAGAGATGTTTACGAAATGTAAAGAGTTGTATAAATACCCCTACTTAATGAGTATTTATACTTATTGACCTGTCCTATCTATTTTTCTACTGTAGTCTAATCTTGGTTAATATTACTTAAGTTTAACGAAGATTGACTTTATTATAATATAAATACTATTTAAACTATAACATATACAATGACCAATTATATTTAATAATAAACACTTTTCTTGTTCCTAACAGTTAGGAATAACATGGCTTCAGGGACCAAACGAGCAACAAGAGTGCCAAAAAAGACCCCGTATGTGAGTCCCCGTTATCTAGGGGTCAAACGGGCAACTGGGGGTGAGTACAGGGACCAACGGTGTAATTTACCCAAAACTATATTTTTAGCTAAGAATATTGTTTTAGACAAAATAAATTTGTAGATTATTTTTAAAAAGCAAACATTATCAGCTAATATATTTTTTAAGAAAGTCATACATGACATCTTATGTTATTAAAAAATATCTAGAACTACATGAATCATAATAAAAGGTTTTAAAAACTCAACAGTTATACTTAGAAGTGTAGAAGATTTCTTTAAACTTGAAGAAGATTGAATATGTCATTTGATCAATATAAAAATATAAGCATAATCTAACTATAGTTTACTATTTTTACACATACTCCAATTGCGATGTTAAAGGGCCCCTTTTAGAAATCAAGTACATGGCCAGCGGACAGCTCTGGTGTAATGGATATTCTTCATCCAACTTGGCAAGAAGAAGCTCGCAAATGTTGAATAATGAAAACCCGTGAGAGGTATTATATTATTGATATGCATTTATAAAGCAACATAGAACGTATTAGAAACCTTAATGGACCCAACCCACATTCAGAATTATGTCGTTATATCCTCTAATACTCTCCCGCAATCCGAACGACGAAATTGTGAAAGCTCGGATTGGATGAGAAAACTAAATAAACATTAAACAGTAAAAGTTTTGTTGATGAAGAACTTCTACAGCAAGCGAAGACAAATCTTCATCTGCAGCGGCAAAAGCAAAACAAAGCGATATCCAAGCAATAAGAGTAAAGAAAAAAAAATTAATTTTTATGATAAAATCCGACAACAATCGAAACTTAATCTTTGATGTGTCGTTGTGTGGTGTATATTTTTATGATTCAAGTTTTAAATTTATATTTTGCCGACTAAACTAAAAACAACACTTTAACGGGCAGTGTACCCGATCGGTGGTAGTTTCGTGGTAAATAAGGTGTCGAACACTTGAAGCGATGTTAAATCTCTCAATTTATTTATATTTTGGTTATCTAATCTAAGTTAATTCTAATCTAAGTCAAACCTATGCTAATCCTACGTTAGTTCTAATCCTAATTCTAACAGGTAAAGGGGGTTTCAACCTGAGAGACTGGCACGGTTTGGTTGGTGACTACAATCAATTCAAGGCACTTTAACCCACACAAGCAAATTAACAGAAGATAAAAGAGCAGTCGAGCCAAATATAAGAAAACCGTATTAACCATTATTAATCCGATTAGAACATTGGTTTGTTTATTAAGTGTAATGATTTCTTCTCTCGAGGTGGCATATCATTCTTAAGACTTAGGCATTACATCATCCTAAGACCTAGACACATTAATTCTGTCACAATTAAAGCATCCGCATAAAGCATTCTTATTTGCTGATTATAATCTATCTTAGGGATTAAAGCAATGGTGATCTTGTTAAACCCTAGCTCATAGAGACTTTACCCACTTACTGCTTAACGGGATTTATACTTTAGTACTCCACTTGTCCAACTATCCAATGGAATCAATACGTTATTGTTGAATTTCTACGTTCACCTTCTAGTCAAACATCATTCAATAAAACACTTGGCAATATCAATTTAACTAGTTAAGCCCGGAGCGTTCTCCTATGACTCAGAATTTAGTTTGTGGACATATTTATGATACTATGATTCTAGATGTATAAATCTCTATATGAAGAGTTATCCCAAACTCTAGATTACTTGGTCCGTATCACTTGATCTAGTTGAATGATAGGTCGCATACAAAAGTACGTAAACAAGTATAAATTGATAAACATAAACAAGCATTCAACGATAAATCAAGAAATCGAGATAAACAATACCAAACATTCAGATCTTCATAATAATGGCTAATACCCGAAGGTATTAGCCTTCAAGCGTCATAATAAATACAAGAGCAATTATTTAGCCAAGGTAAACTAACCGAGTTAACGAATGATACCAAAAACTGAACGATTACTAAAGTATATGGAATTACACGTTGTCTTCTATGGATTGGAATGCGTTGCAAGACCTCTTCTGCTCTTTTTCTCCTCTGAAAATCGACTTTTGTGGTTTAGGTATCGAGAATATGATTTAGCACACTTAAAACTCGTTTTTGAGTTTTGTATTTATAGGGTCTGGAAGTCGGTTCGATACGGCGTATCCAAGGAATTGGATACGGCGTATTGGGGGTTTCTTGGAGTAGGGACCACGTTTGATATCTTCCAGAATATTCACATACTATATCTTCAATATGGACGTATGACCTTTCTTCTGGATACGGCGTATTGCCTCTTCATTCCTTTATGGTCCTTTTTTTTTTGGGGGGTGAGTGGCAGGCATGGATCGCGTATCTTCCTTTGATGGATACGGTGTCTTATTCTCATCCTTTGTGGCCTTTGGTGAGTGCAGCACATATACGCCGTATCTCCTTGATGATTTACGTGTATTGGTCTTCAGCATAGTAATCTTTAAAATATCTTCATTTAAGCTCTAAAATGCTCGCCTTTTGCTAACTTTCACCAAGTACTCCATAATTACTGCAATTCTCAAATATAAATGATTAAGTAACAATTCTTTGCAATAATTATACAAAATGGGTTAATAGCATAGGATTAAATGAGGCTTTAAAAATAGATGTTATTTGATGTCAATCATCCTATATTAAATAGTTCTTATTTGGTGGTCTGGAATAGTTATACCAGTTTCAAGTTTTAAAGTTTACTACAATCACCGGCACACTTATATTTTTTTGGAATTTAGGGTAAAAATTAGGAAACGAAAAAGGCTTAATTCTCATAATATGGAAGTTGTGCGGGGTCATCTGACTAATACTTTCACAAAAATATGCTAATTTTTTTTTAAATTTGAGTATAAATTAGGCATATTATTTGTAAAAATAAGGACAAGTAATATTCTAATTTTCCTCCCCCCTACTTGAGATATACAATGCCCATGTTGTATAAATATAATATGAAAAACAAGAAATTAAAGAATTAGAACAGAAAACTCCTGTGAGATTTGCTCAGAATGACCCTCCATGTTGCATATATGAGCAAGGATGTGTGTTGTAAATGCGTTTGAATCCCAGTATGACAACAACATACATAGATTCCATATAATAAGTATCACCAAATTCTTTCATCTCATTCAGTAAGTTCCTGTATTAATGCTCAAAAAACAAAAGAAATTTTATCTCGAATAATTGTTTGTTAGAAAACAAAAACTAAAAATGAATACTAAATCTGTACAGGAATTCAATATGCTGTATCCATGTTTTAGGATACATAGTATTGAGACCTGTAACAAAAATCCTAAGTACGAGTCAGAGGTCGAATACGCTGTATTCATAGTTATGAATACGTCGTATCGACAATTTTGACAATAAATTTTTAAATGCAGGAAAATAAACGATAACGTCAGGTAGGGTCAATACGTCGTATCCATAGTGTTTGGATACGCCGTATCGACTACCTAGGAAGACATACTCGATAACAAATTGAAAATTACATTTCGGGTTGTCTCCCGGTAAGCACTTTGGTTTTGGGAGAGTCTTTAAGTTAGACTTCCTTCCAGCTTCTACTCCATCTCATGCATGCTCACGTGTCATGGACCATCCTTCGTCCTTCTTTTAGAAAATATATTGGTAGACTTGAGATACGTTTTCTTCGGTTTGGACCAAAATGTCATATTCGTATCCTTGATAGCGACATATTCCTCCGCTGGTCTGAATGAGTACTTAACTACCTCGAACTTTTCTGATTTGCATGTTGGTGGTTTCACGTAAGGAATTCCAAGTAGCTTGCATCTTCTTTCCTTGGATCTTTCTTCTTCTTTGTTAACATGGTAAGGAGGGTCTTTATGAATCAAGTAGTTTTCTAAATAACCGATGTCATCATCGTCATCTCCCATAAGCTCGTGTTCATTAACCCGTTCATTATTCTCATGAGTTTCATAATCATTGTTTGTTCTTGCACGATCATTAAATATTCTATAAACATCAAGATAAGGGTTCTAGTTAGAATTAGGATCGGCTCCTATATGGTTTGCACGCTCAAAATCCTCCCATTCGTCACTAGGAGAACAATGGGTCCTAGCATTGTCACTTGATTCTTCTTCCATATTCATTGACTCTTTCAAGATAGCTTTACAATTCAAAGCTTTGTCTTTTAATTCACCGTCTTTAAGATTTTCGTACCATTCATAACTCTTGAAGTAAATCTCGTCCCTGATCCAAATCACTCCTGAAGATCTCCTCCATTGTAATATTTTTCTTTTTTCTAATTGCAAGTGGGCCGCTTAGCATGGTCCTTTCTTGAAGAGAAAGGTTGCAAACATGTTCAGTAAACGTCACTAGGTTTCCATCAAGTTCCCATAAATCAAAACTCCAGCATATTAGCTACCCATGGAACGTCTTTATTCCATTTGTAGATCCATGCATCTTTATATTCATTGTAAGTCTTGAATCTTGGAATATCATTAGTGAGTATATCAACATCAATTTTAAGTAGATAATTAAATTCTTTGAATGCTTCACATAGAGGTGTTTCAAATTGGAATATGTTGGTTTCATTCCTGAAGATTTCAGCAATCTTAGTTTCTTCAATCAAGTTCCCATCTCCAGGATTAGAAAGCCCATCATTGATTTTTACCTCTTCATCATCACCTCTTATCTAATAAATCCATAACACATTCTTCGTGTTGATCCCACTTCAATAGATCGAATTCCTTAAGCTTGTATAAGGATTAGTTATATTAGATAAATCTAACACAACTATAGTAGAAACTTTGTTTGAATGTACTAAAGATTATGTGGAATCTAATCTTTAATATTAAGAAGAACTATCAATGAAACAGTAATTATATGAACATATAATTCAACAAACAAAAAGCTCCAATATTATTAATAATACGAATACTCTCAAAGTATTAGGGTTACAAAGACCTTGAAGCTATGATAATTCTATGAATGACTCGTATTGGTATGGTGTATCAATCTCTATGCCTTAGGACCTCCTTTTATACACCAAGGAGTCCTAAACGGCTTACAATACTTTCCTAAGAATATCAAATCTTTTAAACAAATAAGTTATACATATCTTTTACACAAATAACTCATATAAATCACATAAGCAGTACTAACTAACTCAGCAGTACTAACTTCTTCACTAGCAGCATTAACTCCTTCAGCAACATTAACTTTGTACTAACAGTAGTAACTTTTGTACTAGCAGTAGTAACTACTTAGTTTTTCTTCTAAGTCTCTGAGCAGTACTAATATGCACTAGCAGTAGTAACTTTACACTAGCTAGTTACTAAATGCTGTACCTAAGTTAGTAGTAAACACTTAGCATTTTTCTCTGAAGTTCTTGAGCAGTACTAATACAATTGAGAAGCATTAACTCTGATATGAGCAGCAGTAATACTAGCAGCATTAAGAAGGCTTTTAATCCCAACAATCATCCCCAAAACTTGATATTTTCTTCAAAATCATCAGGTTTCTTTATTTAAAAGCTCCATAATCACCAGGAGGATGCTTCCAAACACTTTATTGATTCTTAAGCTATTTTGTGAGAAGTTTAAGAAGCTGATATGCCATTTCACTGAAATAATCAACCTAAAGCTTCTTGTTCAGCATATCTGTAATTATAGGTGGTGTAGAGGATATCTCTTTTCTACCATCATGTAAATCTGCATAGACTACATCATCAAGGAATGTACTCTATAGAAGTCATAAAGCTTTCATTCCAACACTTTGTATGCTTGTTGATTCCTCCATATTGCATCTTCTACATGTGATTTAAACATTGTTTTCAAATCATTCCATAACTTATAATCCATGCTTTCCACTGGTCTTGTTGATCCATATCTAGCTTTTACCAACTTGTACAAGTCTTCCAAATCTTCCCTGTCAAAACTTTTAAGCATTTGACTAAAGATATGTACGATCTCGAGACGTTCCCCATCAGCTCTCACTATTTGATAATAGCTTTTTTTTCCTTCTTTGTGGATCTTCCAGTTAACAATCTTTGGAGACTTAGTAGCTAAAGGTACAACATCAATTGCAACCTCTTCTTCATCTGGAATGACTTTCATTAGACTTTGAAGCTCTGCTATGTCTTTATCCTCATCCACCTTCTGCTTCTTAGTACTTTCTTGTTCTAACTCTTCTCCTGCTCTCTTTGAACTACCTTTCACCAAGTCTGTTTTAAAGTCAACAAATGTATTCACCCTTTTGAAAGCTCTGTCAAACATCTTCTGAATAGAATCAAAAGATTTGTTCTTCAATTCTTTGGGCTTCTTTCCTTCCATATTCTTTAGGTAAGTACACATGTTTTTTCTTTGTTGAGCTTGGGTTGGTGGTTTGTTCCTCTTCTCTTCTGCACTTTTAGCAGCAAAGTGCTTTCTTCTTTGCTCCAAGAGTTGTTTTCAATATACAACTCTTCTTGATCCTCTGCTTGCAATCTCTTAGCCAATTGATAAGCAGCATAAATCTTTTCTTGAATATCATCCCATTCTTCAATCAAAGCAATATTGGCTTCTTTTTCCTTTTCAGCTTTCTCTCTTGCAAGTCTTTCTTCTTCATCAAATTCAGCTTGTAACTTTAAAGCAACTTCTTCATCAAGCATGATTTGAACTTTCTTCTTCATAGGCTTCACAGGTTCTTCTATCATTATTCCTTTACCCTTGTCCTGTGATTGTTGTGAAGAAATTGTTGTTGTTGTAGATTTACCTGGCCTTTGAAAAACATCCCCCCTTTCACCTTAGGTTTTGAAGTTTTTAATGCTTCAAGTGCTTGAGCCAAAGTAATTTCTTTAGTAGTTATTGTAACAGTTGTTGCAGCAGTACTATCTTGAGCAGCATTAACTACTTCTTCAACAACATTTTCATTTTGCCCTGCAACAAACACCTCTTCACCATTTAAAGCATTCACATCAAACATCTCATTATCAGCATCATCTTGAACATTAACCAGGGTAATGTCTTCATCTGCATCAATAGCATTAATCCTCCTCCCCTGTTTGGATGCATCCTCACCCAAATCTTCTTCATCACCAGAGGATTCTACCCTAGCAGTCAAACCAACTTTGTATAATCTCTTCAGCTTATGAGTTCTTGAACTTCTTTTCTTTTCAAGCTTCTTGACCCTCCTTTTCAAACTAGCAATCTCATTAGCTTGAGTGGTCTTTGTCTTCTCCAAATCAAGAACCTTCTTTTGTAAAGTGGTACACAATTCCATCAATTCATTAAGTTTAAGTCTATCCTCATCACTTTGAAGTGTGTTACCTCTTGCGAGCAGTGAATCATTGGAAAGTTTAGATACATTCTCAAACCTAGTTTGAGCAATAGTATCCCCTATGGTTTCTTGGCACCTGGGACCACCACCTGAAGTAGTTCCTAGGGAACTAGATTCATTAGGTGTTGCCTTGGATCGGGTCTTAGTTATGTTACCACTGTCCTGCTCTGCTTCTAAGCTAGAAGCAGTAGTGGCAGCCCTCACCAAACTGTCACCCAACTCCTTATAGACAGCCTCATCTGCAACATGTTCACTAGAACCACTAGGCTGAGGTACCTGAGTGTTCTTTCTTTTAGGCTTCCTAGGTTTTTGAGTCTTTTGAGGTTGAGATGTTGATGGTTGAGTAATGGTGGGTGTGTGATGGGGATCAGTTGGATTTGCTAAACCTTCACCCATTTCTGCTTGATTTTTTTCCACCATTGTTGGAAATAAAGGTGTTACTCTTCCAGAAAAACCTTTTCCTACCCTTCTCATATTTGCAAAAATCTTTTTAGTATGAGTGGGTTCAACATAAATCCTCTTATGAGTTGACAGAAATTCAAGTTGTTGTTCCAAAAACACTTGTACAAACCTTGGATACATCAAAAACTTGCCAAACAAATTATCCAAGTTCTTCATCATACTTTCAAAATTTAGTTTGAAAAGTTGAATTTCTGATTTGTATCCATACAGATAATAGTAGATGTCATAGTACTACTAAATTCATTCCATGCAGTAGTCTTTGAACTTGGGCATTGTAAAATAGTATGAATCAGAAATTTCCATTGTAGAGAGAAGAATGGCTTATAAAAAGTAAGCTTCTGTGAAATTTTCTCATATCTCATCAATGCAAGTTGTTCAAAAATGGTAGAGTTTGGTAAAAAATCAATACCTTCCTCATCTTCTAGTTGAAGATCTCTTCTCACAGATGCTTCAGAGACAATTATCTTCTTGCCATCTACTAGGGCATGTAACTGTACTTCCCTATTGATAGTTTTGACCACGCTAGTAGACTAGAATTGTTCAATGCAAGATATATATATATATATATATATATATATATATATATATATATATATATATATAGTGGGATTAACCGTTAATGCATATCTTATAGGTTGTGCATTCAAAAAATCCACAATTTGTTCAAACCCATCACTTTCTACGGGTTTAGACAAAAATGCGACCATGTTATGAGTATCTGCAAACTTTAGGGTCGTCATTTGTGTTGGGTTCTGATGATGGATGATAAAATTGAGTTAGGGTTTGTAGTTAGAGAGTATTTGAAAGATTGAAATCGATTAAATGATTGATTGAAACCCTTAGTCGAAGTATTTATGAAAATACCCTCAACAACATTAACTTTCACCCAACAGTAGTAAGTGTTTGCCTAGTAGCATTAACTTAGAACCAACAGTAGTAAATTTTGCCTAGCAGCATTAACTTTGAGTCAGCAGTAGCAAGTTATGCCTAGCAGCATTAACTTTGAGTTACCAGCATTAACTCCAATTCCATTCCAAAAAGCTTCTCCATCATTAATCTAACACTTTTGTTTGCTTTTCCTGCAAAATGTTAGTCCACAAAAACAAAAGATAACAAAGCATAAAAATTTTCACAATCATCCAGTATTAATTATACCTATACAGTATTAAGTATAACTTAACAATAGTATAACTTAGCAGTTTAAGTAAAGCAGCTTTAGTACTAATGATTACTTAAAGCAGGAAGAAACTTTTAATGACATGAATACTAATACTAATTCATGCAAAACTCTACAAAAACATAAAGAGATAAAAGACTTTAAAGATTCATCATTTCAATACTAACAATCAAATAATGAAATCTACTTACATCAAAAGCTTTTGTAAGCAAATCTACAACATTCTTGTCAGTATGGATTTTGACCATTTGAATCAATTTCTTTTCATTGCAATCTCTAATAAAATGATGTCTGATCTCTATATGCTTTATTTTTTAATGAAAAACATGATTTTTAATTATGCAAATAGTACTGTTATTATCAATAAAGATCTTGGTATGCATAAAATTGTACCCATAATCAAGTAGTTGATTCTGAATCCAAAGCACTTGTCCACAGCAACTTAAAGCAGCCATATATTTAGCTTCTGTTGTGGAATTTGCAACTACTGTCTGTTTCTTGCACTACCATGATATTAATCTACATCTAAGGAATTGACAACCTCTTGTTGTAGACTTCCTATCCAAGCTTGCTCCAGCATAATCACTATCAGTGTATGCTACCAAATCAAAAGGAGAACCTTTTGGATACCAAAGGCCCAATTTTGGTTGACCTTTTAAGTACCTAAAAATCCTTTTCACAGCATAAAGATGTGAAACCTTTGGATTGACTTGGTATCTAGCACATACACACACTGCAAACATGATGTCAGGTCTTGTAGATGTAAGATACATCAATGAACTAATCACTGACCTATACATATGAACATCCACTTCTTCACCATCTTTATCCTTGAGCAAAGGCTTTTGAGTTTCCATCGGTGTGCTTGTAGTCCTGACTTCTGTAAACCCAAATTTCTTTAAAATTTCTTCAACATATTTATCTTGACTAATAAATATGCCATCCTTCTTTTGTTGCACTTGTAATCCCAAGAAGAATGTAAGTTCTCCCATAGAACTCATCTGAAATTTCTCATGCATCAACTTCTCAAATGCATTGCATAGCTCCTTCTTTGTTGAACCAAATATGATATCATCCACATAAACTTGGACCAGCAAAATATCACCTTTGTGCCTTTTAATGAATAAGGTCTTGTCAATTTTCCCTCTTTGAAACCCATTGTCCAACAGATATGTTGACAAGGTTTCATACCAAGCTCTAGGAGCTTGATGTAGTCCATACAGTGCTTTTTCAACCTTGTATACTCTATCAGGAAAGTCTGGATCTTCAAATCCTAGTGGTTGACATACATACACCTCTTCTTCAATCTTCCCATAGAGAAAAGTACTTTTTACATCCATTTGATACACCACAAAATCTTTAAATGAAGCATAAGCTAAAAATAGCCTAATTGCTTCAATTCTTGCAACAGGGGCAAAGACTTCATCATAGTCAATCCCTTCTTCTTATGTGTACCCTTGAGCAACAATCTTGCTTTATTTTTTATCACAATTCCCCTTTCATCCTTTTATTCCTGAAAACCCACTTAGTGCTTATATCTCTTTTTCCATTTGGTAAATCCACTAAAGTCTAAACTTCTTATAACTTGAATTGTAGAAGCTCTTCCTGCATAGCCTCTATCCAGCTTGGATCCTTCAATGCATGAATTACCTTTTTGGGTTCTTCCTGTGATAAAAAGCAAGCAAACAAGCAGTTTTGAAGATCTTTATGGTTTGTTCTTTGTTGAATAGTACTAACAAACCCATGTTCCTTCAAATTCTTTGACATCTTTCTTGTTTGTGTAGCTGATTGCAAATCTCCAATGACTTGATCAAGAGGATGATCTTTATGAATTCTTGTAGTTAGAATAGGACTGACTTGGATTGTTGTATCCAAATTATGCATGTCAGCCTCTACACCAACATCTTCATCATCTTCAAATATGCTATAATCTTCCAATTCAGGCATATTTGGATCAAGTGGAAGTTCAATGCTTGTTTTTCCACCAACAGCATTAACTTTATTTGTGCTAGCAGCATTAACATTGTTAGTGCTGTTAACATTATCTTCCTTCTCTTGATCAATACCTTCACTATCTTTTCTTGAATCTTCGTCAACCTTCTTTTCATCATCACTTGAAGGTTTGGATTCATCATCATGAGAACTCTTTGGATCATGAGAAAATGGTGGATCAGCAGTCCATAATGGTAGCAAAATGTAATTTTTGACAGGTTCTGTCTCCTTTCTAGCTTGACCTGCATTATCACTTGCTTTTGTACCTGCAAAACCATTAGACTGTGTACCTGCAACAATTGGCTCATAATTCATTGTTCTTGTTAGTGCATCAATATCAAATAGCCAATCTGGTCCACTACCTACAACATTAGGTGTACTCTCACTAAACCTAATATGCAAGTTTTCTTCCACTATCCTTGTTTTACTATTGAATACTCTAAAGGCTTTACTATTCAAAGAGTATCCAACAAAGAAACCTTCATCAGCCTTACCATCAAATTTGCCTAAGTGATCTATGGTATTGAGAATGGTAACAGGACACCCAAATGGTCTCATAAAACTTAAAGTTGGTGTTCTACCATGAAAAAGTTCATATGGGGTCTTGTTTTGAGGCTTAACAACTAACACTCTATTTTGCACATAGCAAGCAGTATTCATTGCTTCTGCCCAAAAAGTAGTTGGCAACTTAGAATCAGCAAGCATAGTCCTAGCAGCCTCAATTAGTGTCATATTCCTCCTCTCAGCAACTCCATTTTGTTGAGGAGTTCTAGCTACACTATATTGTCTTAAAATACCCTTCATCTCACAAAACTGATTCATCTCTTTGTTTTTAAACTCAGTCCCATTATCACATATAATCACCTTAACCTTGTGATCTACTAGATTTTCTATCCCAGTTATAAAGGACTTAATAATGCTAGAAAGAAAACCCATGTAAACCTACTGAAATCATCTGTGACAACTAGGCAATACATTTTCTTTATAAGACTTTTTACAAATGTTGGACCAAACAAGTCCATATGCAACAAATGTAAAGGAAGATTGATTGAGTTCTCTGTTTTGGACTTACAAGAGGCTCTGTGCTGCTTTCCCTTTTGACAAGCAACACAGGTTTGATCATTTTCAAAAAGTTTGGAAGGTAAACCTCTTACAAGATTTCCCTTAACCAATTTATTCATGGTTTTAAAATTTAAGTGACCTAGCCTTTTATGCCAAAGTTTAGATTCATCAGATGTGGCTTTTGCAAAAAGGCAAGTTAAACCTCTTTTAAGAACTACGTTCTTTAAATCAACACTATACATATTGTTCTTTCTAGGAACTCTAAGTAAAACTTGACTTTCGTCAATTATCTTAAAGTTTGGAGATAAAACAATACATTCAGTGTCATTAAAAAGAAAACTATTCTTTTTATCACATATTTGTGAGACACTAAAGAGATTAAACTTTAACTCTCTCACAAAATACACATTTTCAAAATCTAGATTACCAATTTTAATGGTACATTTTCCTGTGATTTTCCCTCCTTTGGGGTTCCCTCCAAAAGCAACATATCCATTTGAAGCTTATTCCATAACAACTCAAGGGGCTTGACAAAGGATTTTGATAAGGTTCCAGAGGCTTCTACATTGTTATCAAATTCATAGAGCAGAACACTCAACTGAAGACATTAAATCAAAATCCTCAGTTCGTACTACCGTTCTACATGGACCTAATGTTCCATGATTATGAGAAACAAGGAAGGAATTGATGATATAGATACTAATGACCTAACAACACCCAAAAGCCTCATGAGGAGTATGTTAAATGAACCCTACTGTATCTTCATCTAGTTCACTAAACATGGCCTTTGTCTCTGAAGAAATCACAAGTAGTATTGATGAACTTAGTACTGCCTACCCTGTTAATTCTGCTACAGGTCAAAGTAATAAAGCACATGGGTCTTCATCTTATGTTGATGAAATCACATACTCATTCTTTACTAACCAATCCAGTACACCACAACTAGATCATGATGATCTTGAGCAGTTAGACAGTGATGATTTTGAAGAGATGGACTTAAAATGGCAGGTGGTCATGATATCTATAAGGATTAACAAGTTCTCCAAAAGAATAGGAAGAAAGCTGCAGTTTGATAGGAAGGAACCAGTTGGTTATGATAAAACCAAGGTGGAATGCTTTAACTGTCACAAGAAAGGTCACTTTGCAAGAGAATGCAAAGGAAAGAAGAATCAGGAATACAAGGGTAACAACAATGGGTACAAAAGAGATGATGGTAAAAGATCAATAAAGGAAGAAGATCAAAAGGCATTGGTGGTTCAAGACATGACCAATATTGGCACCTATGATTAGAGTTATCTAGCTGCCAAGGAGGAACTAACCAACTATGCTCTTATGGCAATCACTTCTTCAAAATCTTCAAGCTCTGCTAGTTCCGACACTGAGGTAAATTTGTGTTCTAAAGCATGTATTGAATCTTATAATAAACTTCAAAAAATGTATGATGAACAACGTGTAAGACTAGATAAGGCCAAATTAGAAAGTGTAGCTTATGAACTTGGTCTAAAATCAGTAGAGGCACAGTTAGTTCAATATTAGAAAAATGAAGTTATACTTGAAGAAAAGATTGTTGTGTTGGAATGGCAGGTTAAAGACAAGACTAATTTGCTAACTTACCTTAAGACTTTGTTAGATCTGGCCACTAAAGAAAAAGAAGAGATTCTTAAAGAAAAAGAACATTTAAAGGCAAAATTAAAGAAATTTGAAAATTCTTCTAAGAACTAAACAAAAAACTACTTGATAGTCAATCAGTCCCAAAAGTTACAATTGGCTTAGGGATTGGAAAGAAGAGACTGTATGTGATGTAAGTGAATCTGATGTGTCTGAAACAGTGTTTGATACTAGTACTAGTGATAAGGAAAACAGTCAAACATATGATAGATTCAAGAAAGTAGAGGGATTTCATGCAGTTCCCCCTCCACTCTCAAGGAACTTCATACCTCCCAAAGCTGATTTATCATTTGCAGGACTGGATGACTCTGTATATACTAGTACTGCAGTCATAAAAGATGCTCCTAAATCTAATGAAGTATTTGTTGAAACACCAAAGGAAGTCAAGTCAAGTGCTCCTCTTATCCAAGATTGGGACACTGACAGTGACAATGAAAGCGAGTCTTTAGGCCTAGAACATAAACAAGTTTTTGAGAAAATTTAAAACTTTTGTTAAAGAAGGTGAATATGTTAGGCCTGTCAAACATGCAAAATCAGTTAAAATTGCTAAATCTGTTAGACCTATTACACCAGTTAAACCAATTCAACAAACTGAGAAACCTAAGGAGTCTTGTTCAAGTCCTAAGGTTGACAAAAGGGATTGGAATGGGAGAATGGCTCAAAATCTGGGATTAGGTTACAGTTTTACCAAAAAGGCATGTTTTGTTTGTAGAAGTATGAGTCATTTTGTCGGTACCCAATATATCATTTCACTTCCATACAAATAGGTATGAATCAATGATAAGAAACCATAAGAAAGGAGATAGAAGAAAGAAAGAATTTTAGAGAGAGAAACTAGAGAGAGAAAGTAGGAAGAAAATAAAGATGGTTGATTACCTTGCAAAGTTACCAACTAACCAATGCATCAACACCCTCTCCAAGAGTATAAGAGGGGTATTTATAGTTTTCACACGTACCCTAGGGTGACGCCTAGGTGTAGGGTTGTTGGGTCAGCTCGGGTTTTGGGCTTTAGCCCGCAACGTATATAATATTAGATTAAATCACGAGCCCGACTCCCTTTCTAGCCTATTACAACATATAAATAAATAAAAAAAATGAGCGGCAAGCTGACCGCGACGATAGGTAGGGCTGAACGGAGGGGTGGCCGGCTGGGGGGGGGTAAGGGGGGACATTGGCGGATGGAGGGTGTGGGTTTGGGGTGCGGGTCTGGGTTTCCTACAATAGTAGTTTATCAGTTTGCTAATTCTCTTCATCTTTGAGGAGAGAACTCTGGCATCACACCGACAATTACTCCCACCAAAGTGCATAGCATGTAATCTCTCGACTCAGATTAGAAAAGGTGTGCGACACTCCTTCGTGAGATCAATGAGATTGTATTTGTCGTTAAGCTCTTGTCTTTATCTTGGTCTTTATCTTGTTGTAAGCTTGTTCCTTTATGCTTTGTGATCTTTGATCTTGAGCCTTTGTCATTGTCTTTTGACTTCGTCTTTGCGTCCGAGATCTTTAAATCTTTATCCTTCCGTCTTGATCGTCTTTGCCATCTTGCGATCTTGTGCCATGACCAACATGCTCCATACTTTTGGCATCATCTTGAAAAGCTTCTAACAATCTCCTTTGATAGACTTAATATCTTTTAAGAGAAATGTATGTATATCAGAGTTTATGCGGAAGCGTTGTCTTTAATTCTTGAGCTTTTATGATTCCTTGAATCGTGATGCTATATTTATGTCCTTTGTAGTTTGAGCATGAGCATGTGGTAATGAATCCGACTCTAGCTGGAATGAGGCATCACCATCTCCATCTTTATGTATCCTGAAATAAAACAGTTAGCAATAAAGCGTGTGGACGAATATGGCTTTGTGTCTGGATTTGGTTAGATTAACCTCCGGTTCCGTAGGACCGTTTTACAGTATAAATATTGTACATGTGATCAGGTAGATTCAAAGAATCTCCTTGACAGGGTTTCCAGCTCAAAGCGTAGGATCTTCTAACACATATGTATTAGATTTACCATGCTTGCTAGTTCTCATTACCGGAACGTCTCAAAGCAGACAACACGGTAAGAGTGAATCAGATAGTTACTATCTTTCTGATTAAGTCATCAATTCATTTACTGGAACAAGTTTGATTCACATTGAATCGCACCATCGTTTCTTTCCAGTTGACACAAGTTTGATTCATATAGAATCTCGCAAGTCACCTACCAAGAGCTTGTTTGATGCTGGCTCAAGCAGGATTTTCATTCGTCATTTGTGAAGAACTAAAGAGTATCACTTCTGAAAGTTCTGGCAGAATCACAAGATAAATGCGTAGACTCATATCAACAGCTTGTGAACTTAATGAAGTTTCAACAAGTGTTTGTTATGGAAATGTCCTAATGGAGATTTATTGATGATCTCTATGGCTCTAGACTCGATTATGTGTTTGGTTTTTTAGTAATCTAGGCTGGAGCAGTCTGCCACCTATTCAATATTAACTAACTCGGAGTGAGAAAGTCAATAGTAGTCGTGTGTATCTCCGTGACAAATGAGACAAGTTTCTTTTGAGAGAAACTCGAATAAACTGGGAAAAAAAAAAAAGAAAGAAGGAGTGTGGCATTGCATCACGGGGTCCATGATGTCCATCTTCATTGTCAGCAATCAACATTGTTAATTCTGACAGCATATGGTATGACCCGTTTCTGCCTAAGTTTTGTGAGGCTTCTTTCTTTCACCCTATATCCATACATTTCTTTTCTATATCTTCAACCTCTTCAATGCTTACCAAGACGTCATTACTAACACCTTGTTTGTATTGTTCTAGTTTTACCTGTGGAGCAATCTTAGTCACATTCCTTCATACCTTATACACTTCATCTCTACACAAATCATACCTAATATTGCAATTCTAACTATGGGTGTCCTTGGGTAGATCCCTCTGGTTCTGGGTGGATCATAGAAAAAAACCTACCTTACCACCTCATGTCTTCAGAACGTACGTGAAATAAGATTTTGTAGGGTATGAGATCGAAACCATGAAACCATTTCTTAATAGCACTTTGAGTCTTTTAGATCACATTTTAATTACATTTCTCCCCTTATTTTAAATTCTAAGACACTTAGTTTTTGAAATACTGTGTGATTAAAATTTGTCTTGAAGAGGCCATGGGGAAATCTTTTACTTAGCATGAATTACATGGAACATAACTTGCTCCCCCTTAATTTTTATAATAGTTTTTACAACCAAAAACAATGATACCAGGTTTGTAAAAGAATATACAATTGAGTTGAAACATTAATCATCTTATAAACTATCATTCTATTTGAATATGTCATTATTATCAAGTTGATATTAATAGACTTATTGGGAATGATTGAATACATAAAGTGGTCCGTGAAATGATTTCCAAACTCATTTATACTTGTTTTCGACAAAACTCCCCTTTGAAAGATGGAGTAGTTGAAACCACACAATTTGAAATGATTATGAATCGTTCAGTGAGAGAAATTCTTGAAAAATGGTTCAACATTTTCGAAAAAACATCATGTTAGAAGACTCTCTTCCAACTCTAAGGAAAGTGCACTTATTGCGTACACTATCCTTTTTCTTGAGCTCAAAAACTTTGAATAGTCTGTAAGAACACTCAAGAACCGAGAAAAGTGGAATATCTCGTTTTAGGATAAGTTATCTTTATAGAAAAATTTTCCTTTCTTTGAAGTCCGGATACGTACTGATATTTGCACATAAGCCATTAATGAAAAATTAGAAATGACATGTTTAGAAAGCATTTGAAACTCCTGTTCTAAACTTCATATTAAAAAAAAAACACGCCCGTTTCCGATATATCACATTTTCTAGGTACGTAAATGTTCTCGAATCCAAGAAACATGTCGAGAAAATATTTTGTGAAACATATTATGATTTTATGATTTTGTATTATCTTTTTGAAATTTTATATTTTTGTATTTTTTCTTTTTTGAAATTTTTTATTTTGTATTTTTCTTTTGAAAAATATGTACATGTTGATGTTTGATGAGGCATCAGCAATTCTTATGTCAAACCTCCATTCTGCTGGAGTAAACATCTCATACCAATTTTTGGACTGACTAGATACTAAAACCTTTCTTCTGGAAGGGCTTTTGTAAACATGTCAGCTAATTGGTATTCAGTTTTGACAAAGTATAATTCAATTATAACATTTTTCAACCTGTTCTTATGAAATAACTAGTATTGATTTCTTGGTACGGGAGTGCTGCACTGGGTTTGCATGATATTGCTTTGCTGACTGAGAGTCCGGCAGTACAGACGGTATTTTTGACGTATTTTAAGCCATAATCTTGAAGTTGTGTCCGAACCACATTACTTGACACAAAAACTTTGCAGATAACCCACGCATTCACCTCTGCGGATGACCTTGCATACTGTCTTCTTCTTGACATCCAGCTGACTAGCTTATCACCTAAGAACTGTATTCCTCCATAAGTGCTTTTGCGAGTATCAACGCAACCGGCATGATCGGCATCTGAAAAAGCTGTTAGTTCAAAGCCAGAACCCTTCGGATACCAGAGTCCCATGTGAATGGTACCTCTTAAGTATTCGAAAGATCCCTTTAACCTCTTAAGGTGGTTTTTTTAGTCGCTTTGCTTTATATCTTTGCACAATAAGCATACAGCTTGCCAAATGTCGGTCTTACTAGATGGCAATACATGAATGACCCATTTTGCTACGGTAGCCAGTTTGTCTACGGGGTTCACCACTCAAGTCTGCATCTAATTTAGGTTTCGTAGCCATTGGTGTACCAATGCTTTGTCCTTTTTCCATACCATGTTTTTTCAGAATCTCTAAAGTATATTTGGCCTGATTGATAAAAATACCGCATGGGGATTGGTGGATCTGAAGTCCTAAAAAGAATTTCATTTCCCCCATTAAGGACATCTCAAATCTACCGTGCATTAATTTTTCAAAACGTTTTGAAAATTTAGGGTTTGTGGAACCAAAAATAATGTCATCAACGTAAATCTGCACAAGTAGAATGTCCTCCCCGTATTTTATCGTGAATAAGGTCAGGTCCATGATATCTTTAGTAAAATCTTTAGAAATCAGGAATTTTGAGAGTTCATCATACCAGGCTCTCGGAGCTTGTTTCAATCCATATAGAGCTTTCCTTAGACGGTAAACTTTGTCTGGTGATACAGGAGTCACCGAATCCGTCTGGTTGTGAAACATAAACCTCCTCCTTCAATGGACCATTAAGAAATGCCGTTTTCACGTCCATCTGATAAATTGGAAAAGACTTGTGTGCAGTATATGCGACAAAAATCCTGACAGCCTCTAAGCGAGCAACTGGAGCAAATGATTCTTCAAAATCAATACCCTCTTCCTGAGCATAACCCTTTGCTACAAGTCGTGCTTTGTTGCGAATTACAGTTTGGTCTTTATCCTTTTTGTTTTTCCATAACCACTTTAGCTTGATTACATTCTTGCCAAAGGGTTTGTCAATGAATTCCCAGACTTGTAGTCTGTCAAACTAATGAAGTTCTTCCTGCATTGCTTCTATCCATGTAGAATCAGCCATTGCTTCCTTAATGTTTTTCGGTTCAACAATACTCACGGTGAGCGCGAACATACACATTTCAGGATCTGTTGCAAGTTGTCGTCTTGTTTGCACTGGCTTGGATGGATTGCTACGAACTTGAGTTAAAGGGTGATCTTTTGTCCATCGGTATTCTGAATCTTGAGGTTGATTGAAGGTATGCACATTTGAATTACCAATATTGTGTGAGGAAGACTCAGCATCTTCTTGTACCGGTGTACAAAAAGGATTGGTAAATTTTGCTTGATTAGCGTTGTTTTCCTCAGCATAAACATTTGCAGGAGTTGATGGTTCTGATGTAGGGTGAATATTCAGTGAAGGGTGTGTGTCTTGTGGAGCAGAATTGTCGGTGGGAAAAGAAGACTTGTTGACACGAGAAGTACCATCATTGAAAAATTCATCGTACAAAGGACCGAAAAGAAGATCCAACTCCTGTTGTGATGGAACTGTGGTATCTACTGAAGAAGAAACATTTTGTAGTTCTGGTGCGGGGTCAAGGTTGTCATAATCTGACGCCTTTTGTCATTGGGGAATGAGGCCTGAAGTGTCATTAGCAACAGACGTCTCCGACATCTCTTTGAACTCATCAAATCTGAAATGGATGGATTCAACTATCAACCTTGCTCTCTTGTTGTAGACACGATATCCCTTTGACTGAGTGGAGTATCCCACCAAAATGCACGGATCCCCTTTTTCTTTTATCTTATCTAAATTTTCACCATCTCTTTAATGTAACAAAGTGCAACCAAAGATGAAGGTGTTTAATTGAGGTTTTTTCTGTCATTAATGAGTGATATGTCATTTTCTCATGAGTCGGATGATGATGATCTGTTTATGGTATAGCATGCGGTTTTGCCATTGCTTCAGCCCAAAAGAATAAAGAAGTTTAGAAGCAAAAGCATCGTTCGAGCAGCCTTAACGAGAGTGCGGGTTTCGTCTTTCGACAACGATCGTTCGGTTTATGTGTTCGAGGAGTAGAATTTGATGCTCAATTCCCTTCTGCTTTAAAGATGCTTTCATTTGTCCTTGGTGTTTAAAGACACTCAGTGCCTCTGTCAGTGCAACATAAATTGACTAAGGGCTTGAAGATTTCTTTGGATCATCGTGAGAAAATCTTTTAAAACTTCTGGTGTTTCATCCTTGGAACGTAGAAAGGAAGTCTAAAGTTATCTGGAGTAGTCCGTCGACAATTACCAAATATATTCTTCTTCCCCATTATGCTCGAAACCCGCATTGACCACATAAGTCCATGTGAAATCCAATTCAATCAGTCCTAATGAACTTGTAATAGTCTTTGACTTAATGAACTTCGTTTTGCTTCTACTCACTTCACAAGAGGAACATAGTTGATCCTTGACATACTTCAGTTTTGGTAAACCAATCACAACATCTTTCTTTGAAAGCAAGTTGATGTAGTCGAAGTTGAGATGAGAAAGTCTTCGATGCCATAACCACGCTTGAGTTGGTGATGCTTTAGCCATGAGACAGATTGGGGTTGATGAAGTTTTTCTTGAAGAGAAATTGTATAGAGATCAGTTCCACGTTACCGATTAGTAAGTCGTTTCCTTTGAAGATCTCTAACAAAACACGTAGATTTCCGAAATGCAACCTCCAAATCCGCATCACAGAATTGACCAACCGAGAAAAGATTGTGATTGAGACCTTCGACGTAGTAAACCCTTTTAATCGTGATATTTCCTTGAACCAAATCTCCATAACCAAGAATTGGAGCAAATTGATCATTGCCAAAACGAACGGTACCCAAGTATTTTTCAACAAAATTGCACAGCAGAGATAGATTGCCCGTCATGTGCTTTGTGCATCCAGAGTCAACAATAAATAGGATGAGTTGTACAATCTGCAAGAGAATTAGAGGATGATGGAATACATGACAAATTGGATCCTAAAGTGTTTGTGAGTTTTTAAGACATTAGTTTTTCCTAATACATTATCTAAAGAAAAACTAACTTTCTTAGTCACACTTTCGATCCTTACTTTAGTTACCCAATTCCTTTTGTCTAAGGAACCTAGGTATATGCCTGGAATGGGCATTGTTGTTCTATCCACCATTTCCCACACCTTAATTAGTCTTCTTATACACATCTTATAGTCAACTCTTTGATATATTTGTGATTAGTGGATTCTAAAGCAACGTGTTTTCTTATGGGTTGTTGCAACAGATTTGAATTCGCATTGACTTTTGGGTTTTCTTAGTACGAATAGGCACTTCTGTAAGGCCTTCTAGTTCTAGCATTCACTGTCATTCAAATACTTAGAAACACAAGCATCCATGATTTAAATTAAACACACATTTTCCCAAGTACACAAAAATCATTATCATTCGAAGTTATGAATTTAAACTGTCAATACATGCAGTTTACAGACTTTAGTTTTTATTAGAAATACTAGAAATCCTATGTGTTCTTCTACTTCAGTCTTCGTAAACTTCACATGACTAGTTGTTTGGCACGATCTTTATCTTTCATTGATTGCTCCTAGGCTGTGGTCGCTAAAATTAGTTCTGTGAGCTATTTCCTGTAGAGTGTAACATGCAAGGAAGTATCCTAGAAGTTTTAGTCAACTGTTGGTGCACTAGTTTGTGTATGTACTACTTGCAATTCGATACATGAACTGGTTTAATCACCTTTGTAGTTTCTTACAGGTTGCAATTGCTGTTTTATGCAAATTCCTGTGGAGTGACTGTTTTGATAACCCTCTGACTCATGAGGTTTTTTAAAAATGACTTTTTCTTTTGCAAAATTTGTTCTCTCAAGAGAGTCTGAAAAAGGAGCCAGTTTTCCTAAAACTGATGGTTTTGGAATCCTTTGAGCATTTGGTTGTCGAACAACAGATGGTTTATCAAACTTAGTGTCCACATATTTTCCTTTGCCATTGTCAATGAGTTTCTTTTAACGCACTGATTGCAATGATCTTGTCTTTGCAGTTGAGCTTGTCAAAATTTTTTTGTATTTCCAAATATTGTTCCCGTTCCTTTCGAAATACATTTGACGCCTTTTCTTTGCAAACTGTGTCATTTTTCAGTTGTTCTTGACATTCTTGTAAAGCGATTTCAAGAGAAATTGAGTGTTTTTCTAATTTAGCAAAACTCTGTAAAAGCTTAGTGTAAATCTCTTTACTTACAAATTCAGTTTGATTAAGAAAGCTTTTGTTTGCAAGACAGTCACATTCCCTGACTTTATGAAGATATAACATTGAATTTAAGGATCACATCTAAAACAGATGGAAGATTGCAAATACGAACATATAACATCTTTAGACACACATTCTTGCAAAAGCATATCATACATTTGTAAATTCTACCTATCAGATTCAAAGTTTCATCAGTTCTCTTCAAGCAGATTCAACGTACTTTAAAATCTGCATGCATTTCTTGCTTAAGTTCATGTACAAATGCAAAACTATCATTATGAGTCTTAAGGGCAAGGGGCATCAAACATGTCTTAACTAGGATTTCCATATCTTGCGCAGGTGAGTTTTACAAGATGAAAGAAAGGTCGTTTTTGAATGTTTTTACCCATGCTTGATTGACAATTTTTTTCAGATGATTAATGTTTAATTTCGCATGACATTATATGCTTGTCTACTTTTGCTTATTGATTTTGACACTGGTAAGAAATCTATGTTTTTGAAAATATTTGGTTTTGTAATCCTAAATGGTGATTAAACTAAATAGAAATAACATATGCATTTCAAAGAAAGTTTACAAGAATATAAAGAGTTCTAGTAAACCTTATGAGGTATGATGATGATGATAAGCTAGTGCTAAACCCTTGTTTAGCCACAAAACCAAAGCTTGCACAAATAATAACCCTTGTTTTCTTAACAAAACCCTAGCTTCCTTTTTCTTAAGTAATACTTGGAAAAGCTTAGCCAATGCTTGGGATCACCTTAGAATAACTTAGAATGGATGTGTATAGGTGTGTATGGGTTGTATAAAAATTGATATGGGTTTGTGTGGGTGCTTGCTTATTGCCGTGAGCAATAGAGAGCCAAAGGGGAGGTTTGTTTGATTTTTACTAAGTGTTAGTGCATGTATGAGCTATATCTCTTATGTATACATGTATATAAAGAGTAAATCTAGTCAAGGGAACATGGTATGGTCTAGGGGATGGTTCATGGTCAAAGAAACAAAGCATGGTGTGGTAATAAAGAGGTATGGTGTGGTTTAATGAAGCATGGTGTTTATTTGACCAACATGGAAGAGTTTTGATATATTACTTGTACAAATGGCAAGAATTTCGGCATATATAAGATATACATGATATATTTTGCAATTTTTATGTATTGGGTATAAAAGTGGGTATTTGTTGAAGCGTAGAAAAGTTTTGGTGGTTCCGGGAGTGCCTAAACGCAATTTATCGCGAAACGTATACACTTTACGTATCCGATAAAAATAAAATGAACAAAGTTAATAATTATCCTCAAAATAATTACTTAACCCTTGTTTGATGTAAACATTTAATTGTTTGATGCCCGTTTACATTGAACGCTAATTTTTAGCTTACGCGATTTAGCTTAACATTTATGATTTAAAGCAAATGCGTACAATACAAAAGGTACATTGTGGATTTATCGATGTCGTCAATGACTTGAAAACACAGGGTGTTATAATTACTATCACCCATTTCCACTACACATGTGTTACTAATGGATTCAGATTGCTCAGAATGTTGTATTTCATTGGCAAACACATTACTATTCCTGTATCGTTATTTATACCTGTTCCTATGTACTCTGTATCAGTTGCCTGAGTCTGCATTAGGAACCTCCTGGATCTTTGCCATATAGCTGTAATGTGCTTCTAACTCTTGTTCATCAATATCTTCATCCGTGTCTGCTAGCCAGTCAGATTGCTTTGCTTGGAGTTGAACACCTTTCTCAGCTTGTTTACACATCAACATCTTTTCCTTGTGATACGTGGAGTCTTTAACCTGTTTTGGCTTCCTGCATTCCTTAGTAAAATGACCAAATTCCTTGCAGTTAAAACACAGTATCCCAGACTGCTTCACTACTTGACCACCTAGAGTGTCCCTAGCCTCATCAACATTCACTGCCCTCTGATTCCCAAACTGTCCAGTCTGATTGTCATTCTTGTACCTTGGAGTAGTATCCACATTTTTGTTTATGGTGTTTGAGGAAGTTCTGAGGTTGTCGTTGGTAGGTTTGTAGTTAGAGGTTTTTGAAGTACTTGAATGAGAGCCAATTTTTTCTGCATTTATTATCTTCTGAGTTGTTCAAGATCACTGTCTCTCAAATGGTGACTCAGATGAGGTACGTGGATTGGTTTGGCTATCTCTTTGACTTTGTGTCTTGTAGTTGCATGAGATCTGGTTGGAAGTGAGGCTTTTGATGTTGGTGCATATGCTTTGTGAGACTTTGATGTTTGGTAATATGAATCTTGATGTGGTTGAGCAGAGCATTCTTGGCTATTCTTTCAGCATGGAGTTCATTAACTTCCTTTTGATATTGTTTCAGAATGTCAAAGAACTTGTGATATGAAACTTCATCCAACTTGTGTTGTTGCTTGACAATTGTTACAAATTTTGACCTTTCTCCGGTTTGAAGTTGTGAAGAAATTGAACATGGCTTGATTTTATTCAACTGTCAAATGTTTCTGATCATCTCATTCATCAGGCTTGTAAAAACCTCTGTGTAAGATGCTCAATTTTTTTTCTCATGTGAGAGGTGAATTTTCAAAATTCCCAAAGATGTTTGTCTTGACATTCTGAATGTTGAAGGGATTCACTGTTGTAGCCTTTCGATAGCTTCCCACATTCTATGAGCTGGCTGCTTGCATCAATAGTTGAGTATATTTCATCTCTAATTCCAGTCAATATCAAATGAATCGCTTCCTTTTCTGATTTATAATGGTACTTGTTTTCAGGTGACATAGTTAAGATTATCTCAACTGTTGTTCGTTCTGGAACTTTTAGAGAATTCTCTGTTGCAGGAACAGCTGGGATTATGACAGTAGTTGGTTGGTATGGACCTTCCAAAATGCATTTCCTCAAGGCATCACCTTTTGGTCTTGTATCAATGTATCTTAAGAAACGTGATTGCCATTGAGCATATCTTCCCGTTGCAAGAATTGGTGGACGATCCCTTGAACCAGCTGTCATGATGTTGTTATGCATTTGACTGTCGGTTATGGAAGTTGTGATTGGAGTAGTCATGATGAATGATTTTTGAATTATGAAGTGAAAATGATTTGTAGGATCTTAAGCAGGTAAAGTGATTGTTGTTGTGGATTGAATTCAATTAACGTTCACGGGATTTTACAAGTCTTTGATTTAAACCGAGAAAAGAATGGAATCTTTCGCAGGATTTTACAAAATCAAGAAGAAACCGTGAAACAATAATTGTTTTTGTTGAAGAATTTGAGCTTTTGTTAACGATTTATGAGCTAAAAGCGATGAACGGCTACCACCCTTGCAACGTAAAATGATTAACGGTTGATTAGAACATAAACAAGGACTAATGGTGTAATTAAAATCCAAGTTAAATGCTTAATGGTTGTTAATTAAAGTTGTAAGTACTAACGGTGTAGAACCATATCACTTCTAGGGACTAACGGGTGAATTATAACTTGAAAGGACGAACGGTGAAAAAATGTGTTAACAATAAGGGTTAACAAACCAATAATGGACGAATGATGAAACTGTCTTTAAATCCAGGGACTGAAAGTGTAATTTCGAAATTTAGATTAATAATCAAATTATTTTCCCACCTTTATTTATGTCTTCTTCGTTTCAAAATATAAAAAAATGCAACGATTTGAATTTTTCTTCTTGCGAGCTCGTATGATTATCGTCGTTGAAAACCAAATATACCACGATGATCGAAAAAGGATCACGATCACAATGGTATAGATTAGAAGACCCGCGATCAACCGTTACACAAATCCGAAAAACCCGAAACTACACGAACGAACACGTTTTTTTCATTTTATGCTTATGTATAAATCGTTTACTTGTTTTTCGTGTTGTATTAATCACATGTGGTTTTTCTTTTACGTATAAGTCGCCCTTCACAGATGTATAGTTCGCCTAAACCAAACGTATACTTCGCCTAATATGTTGAACGTATAGTTCGCCCAATGCAAACAAAAAACGTACTCTTGTCTTTTAGCCAAAATACAAACTGTCCTTTTTGTCTTTGAGCTCAAACCGTGTAAGCCAATAAAAATAATAAGCCAAGTATCAAATAAGCGACAATCATGAGATAAGCTAAAGCTTGAAAATAAGCTTTTGTCTACGCCACGAAAGAAACCACAAAGAATAAGCTGTTGAAATAACCACACATCGTTCTTGTTTTTGTGAGACCAACACCCTCTCCACACTTGGAGAGGGGCATTTATACCTATGTTTCCGGAAGGGATTTTGACTTGGGTTGGGCTCGAGTTTACTTGGGATTTTAAGCCCGTAACACGTGACATATTAGATTACATTAATTGATCCCGATTCCCGTTCTAGCTTATTACAACATTAATATATAAATGACCGAGACCTAATACTCCTAATGAATGAACTTCTCGTTCGACTCAATATTTTTGAGGCTAACATATCCTAAAACAACACTTTAACGGGTAGTGTAACCGATCGGGTGGAGTTTCATGGTAAGTAAGGTGTCGAACACTAAGAGCGAGATCGTTAACCTTATATTCTATCAGTATTTTAGTTAATCTAATTAATCTAGTTAGTTCTAATTACTTGTTAAACCTATGCTAAACCTAGTTCTAATGATAATGAGGGGTTTTCAGCTTGAGAGACTGGCACAGGTTTGATGGTGACAATAATCAATTCAATACACAATAAGCATGCAAGAAAATAAACAGAAGATAAAAGAGCGGTACAAGCCAAATGATGGAAAACTGTATTAGCCATATTAAATCCGATTATATGCTGGTTTGTTTGTTTAGTGCAATGATTACTTATCTCGAAGCGGCATATCATTCTTAAGACTTAGGCGGGACATCATCTTCAGACCTAAACACGTTGAATCATGTCACAATTAACGTATCTGAATAAAGCATCCTTTTAGTTTAATTATAATCTATCTAGGGATTAAAGCAATGGTGATCTTGTTAAACCCTAGCCCAACGGGACTTTACCCACTTACTGTTTGATGGTATTTTATATACTGGTAGTTCACTGTTTAAGTATTTACCAATTAATTAAGAACGTACTTGTTGAAACATACGGGTCACATGCCGATCCAACTAAGCTCATAATTTAAAGACAAAGATAGAACATTATTTGTGATCCTATTGGTCCAGTAATATAAAGCACGATATGGAGAGCTATCCCAGTATCTAGATCACTCAGTCAGTATCACTAGACCCAGTTGAATGATAGGTCGCATATTCAAACATGTAGACAAGTATTAGGTGATAAACATAATTAAACAATCAATGATAAATTAAGCAATCAGATTAAAACAAACCAAACATTAAATCATCATTAAGATGGCTAATACCTGAGGGTATTAGCCCACAACCATAGTAATTATACAAGCATGATCAATTAACCAAGGTAAAATAAACATTTTACCGAACGATACCAAAAATTAAATGATTATAAGAGTATAGAAATTACATAGTGTCTTCTATGGAATCGTGATCGATGCTTGACCTTGGCTGCTCTTCTTCACTTTAGAAAATCGACTTTTATGTGTATGGTATAGAGAATATGATTTTGCACACTGAAAAATTGTTTTTGAGTCTTCTATTTATAGTCTCAAAAAATTGATGGATACGCCATACTGAATGAGGTCAATACGGCGTATAGGGGTAATTTCCTTGGAGTGCGTGCTACGTTCACAATCAATCAAATATTTTCCTTCTTTATATTTATTAAATGATCTTTGATTGTTTATCCAGGCTGGATACGGCGTATGTAGGCAGTAGGATACGTCGTATTGGGAATTAAGTATGCGCGTTTTCTTGTGAAGTCCAGGTGATGATATGCCGTATCTTCTTTGCTGGATACGGCGTATTAAGTCAAAAATAAGCAATCTTCAAATATCATCGTTTAAGCTCCAAAATGTGCTCCTTTTAGCATGTCTTCACAAAACACTCCTTAATTACTGCAACTGACAACTTTAAGCAATTAAATAACAATTCTTGCAATAATTATATAAAAGTGGGTAATTAATTCAGGATAAATGATGGTATAAATGTAACGTTATTTGATGTCATCAAATATCCCCCACTTGAATCCTACTTGTCCTCAAGTAGACTCTAGAAATTTATTGAAAATGTATCCCAACCGGAGTTAAGGATTTTTTCGTTAAGCATTTCTTTCGTTTAATCACCTATACAAGATCAAGCACCTCACGAAATATAGAAATAAAAACACTCATATCACTCAGCTAATCTAGGGTGTAACATTTACTAGTACGCTTATTTGCTTGGTCGTGATTAGTTTCATATAATATGTTGGGAATTAAAGGTTTACACTTTGTACTGCCAAGCCAAAATTTGTATTGCTTGAGTTATAACTAACAGTACTAACCAGTTAGTACTGCTAGAGTAAAGTTAATACTGCCAGTATTATCTTAACACTGCTGAAGGACTTAACACTGCTGCATGAAGATTAAGACTGTTAAAGAGATAAAGACGTGTTTAGTGATATGTATGGACTTATTCAATGTATATCTTATATAGTTAGAAGATATGTTGATATCTTGTAGAATTTTAGAAGATTTGTAGTTATCTTGTAAAGGACTCCTTGGTGTATAAAAGGAGATCCTAGGTTTTGGTTTTAAAGAATCACAACATAGACACATTCATAGCTTCAAGGTTGTAAACCCTAATACTAGACAAAGTACTCGTATTATTCATCATAATAATATTGGAGCTTTTTGATTATATCATTGTTCATACAGTTTACTACATAGTTCATACAAATCACTGTTACATTGATATTCTTCTAAGTATTAAAGAGTAGATTCCGCATACTCTTTAGTATTAACAAAGTTTTTAGCATAGTTGTCTTGAATCTATTCAATATAACTAAGCCTTTTACAAGGTTAGCAAGATATGAGTTGGGATCAACATAATATGCTTGGCAAGGATACACATCTCCACCACTAGAGCTAAGGAGAAACAAGTAAAAAGGTAAATTAGGTAATTAGGCTTAAGGTTGATCATTCTAACAATCTCTCACCAAAAGTACCACACTAACAAGGTAGCTGAATCATACATACATGGCCGTAACGACAGAATAGACATGTATAATTCGATCACATCCTCATTCGAGTTTAACTAAGGGTTAGGATGAAGAATGATATAGGGTAGGGATCTTCTAACTTTCACCAAAAGTAATAAACCAACAAGGTGGCCGTAACGACATAATAGACATGCATGACTCGATCTCAACCTCGTTCGAGTAAAACCTAAGGCTAGTTGCTAGGAAAGGGAAGTAAATGGTTGTTAAGTAAAATTAAAAAACAAAATAGATTAAGCCTGAACAAATAAGGTATATAGTTGCTAGTAACTTTTTTCGACCGTTCCATGATAAAGACTCTAAATATATACAATGTCTCGATCATAGAAATGACAATGACAACCTAAGTTGGCATTCTCATAATGGTCAACTTCCCAATCGTCTCAAACTTTACATACTTTTACAAAAGTGGTGATATCGACCACTTTATACAAAACTATACATCATTCATTTTTATCTATATATCAACGAACAATCGATTCTTCTAAGTGTTTCACCAGCTTAGGTTTAAACAACAGCTCAAACAACAACAAATGTTGATTTAAACTAGTAGCTCAAACAACATTAATCAGTACAAGGATGACATAGAGAATGGAAACTCATTTAAACCAGCAGCTCAAACAACAACAAATACTGATGGTTCCTCAACTAGATTAATACCAGGTCCTATAACTACTGATGAAAAGACTCAAAAAAAGAATGATGTAAAGGCAAGAAGTATGTTGCTAATGGCACTTCTAAATGAACATCTACTAACATTTAATCAGTACAAGGATGCCAAGACTTTGTTTGCTGCTATACAAACAAGATTTGGTGGTAATGATGCCACAAAGAAGACTCATAAGTCTCTTCTTAAGCAAATGTATGAGAACTTTAGTGCTTCAAGCACAGAGTCTCTTGATTCTATTTTTAATAGGCTTCAGAAGATTGTAAGTCAGTTGTCTATCCTTGGTGAAAATATTTCACAAAAAGATCTTAATTTGAAATTTTTGAGAAGTCTGCCTTCTGAGTGGAATACTCATGTTATGGTCTAGAGGAATAAACCTAATCTAGACACAATGAGCTTTGATGATCTCTACAAAAATTTCAAGATTGTTGAACAAGAGGTTAAAGGAACCACAAGCTCAAGCTCAAGCTTAAGTTCACAAAACTTGGCTTTTATGTCATCTACTAGCAGTACTAATGAAGTTAATACTGCTTATGGAGTTAGTACTGCTAATACTCAAGCTAGCACTGCTAGTACTCAAGTTAGTACCAATAGCAAACTTAAGTGATACACTGTTTTATGTATTTTTGGTCCATCAACCAAACGGGTCTCAACTTATACTTGAAGACCTTGAACAAATCCATGAAGATGACTTAGAAAAGATGGATTTGAAGTGGCAGTTAGCATTGCTTAGCATGAGGACAATAAAGTTTTTCTAGAAAACTGGTAGAAAGAAAACTATCAATGGGAGTGACACAGCTGGATATGACAAGTCAAAGGTGGAGTGTTTCAACTGTCACAAGTTGTGACACTTTGCAAGGGAATGCAGAGGATCTAGGAATCAAGATAACAGGAGCAGGAATCAAGACAACTCTAGAAGGACTATAAATGTGGAAGAAATTTCTTCCAAAGCCATGTTAGCTATTGATGGAGCTGGTTTTGACTGGAGCTTTATGGCAGATGAAGAAGTCCCTTCAGACATGGCTCTTATGGCTTTTTCAGACTCTGAGACACATAATGATAAAACTTGTTCAAAAACATGTCTAAAAAGCTTTGAAACTCTTAAAACCCAACTTGATGATTTAAGAATAGAGTTTAATAAATCTGAGTTCAACCTAGCTATTATAAAAGAGGGTTAGCATCTATAGAAGAACAACTTGTCTTTTACAAAAGAATGAGGTTCTATTTTGTGAGCAACTTGCTTTTCTAAAGAGAGATATCTCATATAAAGACTCAGAAATTAGTGTGCTTAAAAGTGAGTTAGAAAAGTTTTAAAGCCAAAAAAGAAAGCATCAATTCAAATTGAAAAATTTGATAATGCTTCTAAGAGTCTAGACAAATTAATAGGGAGTCAGATACCTGATAAAAGTAGAAAGAGTTTAGGGTTTGTGAGCAATAATGTTGTTCCACCTCCCGCTATAGGATTATTTTCACCCCAACTATTGATTTTTTACCAACTCATGGTTTTTAGAGGAAGTTCCAACAATCCTGATTTTGAAGGCTATGGACACGAAGATAGTAAGAGTGTTAGGAAACATCTCTAATGATGTTATGACATCTCCCGATGCCCCATTGTTTGATGATTTGGTATAAAATGATTAAGTTAGAAGAAGAAAACTGTCTTTCCTACGTTCGTAACATAAATTTTGTTACACCTCATCACAAGAAAAAACCCCAGTTAGGAAACCAGCTTAATATGCTAAATGTACAGATCACACACTCCTAGGGAAATAAAAGAAACTAGAATAATTAGAAATACCCAACCGCTAGGAAGTGACTTTATGATGTACAATATAGGCTTGGTTTTGTCTGTGAAGTTTTGAACCATATGCAGGCTAACTGTAATTACCAACAAAGGGAAAGATGGTATTGGTAATAATTTATACAATGGTGATTACAATATTTTGCTCAAAAGGCTTCTACCCTAAGTCTCAAAGGAACATGGCTCCAATGAGCGAGTTTTAAAATGAAAACTGGCCTAAGGGACCACCACTTAATACTGCTAAGTTCTGTTAATACTGCACCATCCCAAAACTACAGTTTATAGTGCTACACCAATGTCACGTTTTTCTAAATCAGCACAATCAACTAAAAAGAGTCCCTATCAAATGAAAGAACAATGCATTAACTATCAAATTTTTTTTTATACCCAAAAATTAATAACTTGCTAAGGCAGAAACTTTATAGCTGCTAAGGCCAAAAACAGTTAATATACTGCTATGCAAGATACATCATTAGTTTAATGCTGTCAAGTCAAATAAGTGTTAATGCTATTAAGGACTCAGTATGTAGGTTAGCGACCTACCAAACTTAACATACATCACATGACTTTCAAGAGAATATTATGTTGATGCACGAGGTAGATCCAAGTCAGTGAGCTTGGTCACCCAAGGAAACTTAAATTTCCTTATTTATGTGCAGTGTCATCCACAAATAGAATATCAAGCTATTTAACAGTGGATGCTCAATCACATGACGCATAACATGTCCTATCTCTTGAACTTCAAAGAATTTGATGAAGATTGTTACATTTGGTAGATGACAAAAAGGAAGAATTACTGGTAAAGTTGAACTCTTAAAACTGTAAGCTTGAGATTTTGAGGATGTGTAACTTGACAGGATTACAGTTTAACCCTTGTTAGTGTTTCCATGATTTGACAAAAAAGACAATGTTATTTTTACTGACACTATGTAAGTTTTATGTTCTGTCTCCTGACTTTAAGTTAGCTGATGAAAGTCAGGTTTTACTTAAAGTTCCTAGAAAGAACAATTTGTAAGAGTGTTTGAAATAAAGAACAATGTTTTCCTAAAGAGTGTTTAACATGTCTTGTTGCAAAGCCACTATTGATGAAACAATGCTATTTGCATTAAGATACTAGTTCATATAAATTTTAAAACTATTAAAAAACTTTTAATGATAACCTGTAAGAGGTTTACACCAACAAAACGTTGTTTGAAAATTACCAAAACTTGTGTTGCTTGTCTTAAGGGAAAGCAACACCAAAGCCTCTTGTAAGTCGAAGAATCAGAACTCTATTTTCTCAACGCTTTATTCAATGTTGCATATGGACTAGTTTTGTCCAACTTATTGATCAACTTAATAATAAGAAATATTGTCTTGTGTTACTGATGATTATACATATTTCCTTTTGGGTTTTCTTTTTAGCAACTTAGGATGAAACAGTGGTATCCTTAAGAGCTTTATAAACTGAAATAGAAAATCCAGTGATAAGAAAGTAAAAGTAATCAGTGTGACCAATGGGAACATAGTTTAAGAATGAAAGTTTTGAATGATTTTTAAAAAAAAGGCAGTAAAATGTGAATAAAGTGTATTCTAGAACTCCTCACAAAATGGCATTGCTGAATGGAGAAATAGGACACTAATTGAGGCAGCTAAAACCATGTTTAGCAGACTCTAGAGTTACCCACTACATTTTGGGGGCTGAAGAAGTTAACTACTGCTTGCAATTTACAAAATAGGTAATTAGTTGTTTAAGCAACAAAACAAGACCCCTTATGAAACTGGTTAGAGGGGAAGAACCCCTGCTCTAAGCTTCATAAACCATTTGGGTGTCATGTACCATTCTTAATACCGTTAGATTCATTTAGGGTAATTTTGATGGCAAGTCAGATATGGATTCATTGTTTGGATACTCATTAAATATAACAAGGCTGTTAGGGTAGTACACATTGAGAGACCATGAAAGTTTTTGAAGAAAGTTTTCATATTTAAGTTCTTGGAGGATAAACCCAATTATTGCATGTGATAGACCAAAGTGGCTATTTGACAATTAGATTTTCTAACATACTCCAATGGAACTATGTAACCAGTTTGTTGCAGGTATAAGTCTCCTAATAGATTTTTGCAAAACAGAAGAAAGTTTTGGTGCAAGGTCACTTTAACAAGGAAACAAGATCTAGCAAGACTGACATTGTGATGCCACTATGGGAAAGATGGATTCACTATTTTGATTCCTCTTCAAAGAATGCTGTGACGTTGAACCAGCAACCTTCTAGTGATATAGAAAAGAAGGATGATGAAAGGGTGGGGGGTCATAAAGATAGTGGATTGGATAATCAAGAAGAGGCCTTGCAAACAAACACCAAATGATAATGATGCTGAGCCCAAGAATTAATACTAACTGCCAATACAACGTGTTAATACTGGGAGTTCAAATATAATACTATTATACCAAAATCACTACCTCTCCAATTAAAGCCACAATGAAGATACTCTCTGGAATGCGAAACATAAGTAGATATGGGCAACATTACTACCTAACATATCCATTCTTCCCTCTACTCCAAAATACAAGAATTCATAAAGATATTCACTTGCACAAGGTGTTGTGAATATACAAACTGGTGTAAATGACAAGAGGAATGACAAAGACGAAAAATGACCAAGGGTTTATTTAGTACTGTTATGAATAGGGAAAACTCATGAAGACCTTGCATACTGTTGTCAGTTAAGCTTTTTGCTGTCTCCAGGAAGAACCCAAAAGGATGCCAAAGCTCTAAGTGAATTCAAGCTTGGAAGAAGCATTGCAAGAAGAGCATCTACAATTATACGCTACAATAGGTTTGTGTTCTATTGATTTACCTAAAGTTAAAAAGGGCCAATAGGTATAAAAAGAGGTTTTTAGAAAACAATAAAATAAGAAGAGCATAAGTCATCAGGAACAAGGTCAAGACTGGTTGCTCAGAGATATACTCAAGAAGAAGCATAGACTAATGATGAAGTTTTGCCCTGTAGCAAGAATTGAGGTATAAGGACTGTTCTTTATGGTTATTCTTATGCTTTCCTTTATGGTGATTTTTGGTTGTACAAATGGATGAAGAGTGCTTTCCTTTATGATAAGATTGAAGAGGAGGTATATGTGTGCCAGCCTCTAGGGTTTGAAGATCCTAACAATCCAGACGAAGTCTACAAGGTGGTGAAAGCACTTTATGGTCTGCATCAAGCTCCAAGAGCCTGGTATGAAACCTTGGCCAAGTACTTATTGGACAATGGGTTTCACAGAGGAAAGATTGATCAGACAATATTTAACGAAGAAGCAAAAAGGGGGAAATAGTATCTTGTTAGTGATCTAATGTTGATGACATTATCTTTGGCTCTACAAAGAAAGAGTTGTGTATTGAATTTGAGAAACTGATGCATGACAAATTCCAGATGAGTTCTATGAGAGAACTCACTTTCTTCTTAGGTTTGCAAGTGAAGTAGAAAGAAGATGGAATTTTTATCAGCCAGGATAAATATGTAGCTGACATATCAAGGAAGTTTGGTTTTACAGATGTCAGGACAGCTAGCACACCCATAGATACAGAAAAGCCTTTGCTCAAAGACTCAAATGGTGATGATGTTGATGTTCATCTCTACATGTCAATGATTGGATCATTGATGTATCTTACATAATCCATGCCAGATATTATGTTTGCAGTATGTGCATGTGCCAGATTTCAAGTCACACCCAAAGTTTCACACTTACATATTGTAAAAAGGATTTTTAGGGATCTAAAAGGCCAACCCAAATTAGGTCTTTGGTATTGGTATGTGCTTAATTACACATACCATTTACCTAGGAAAATGTGCTTAAAAGACTAAAAACATACCAAAAATACATTGTATTTGTGTGTTTTGCATTTATATTGTGCAGGAAACGGATATCTAAGAAAAGGACAAAAACCAAGTCAAAACGGACAAAACCGAGCACGAAATGGAAAAGCGTGAGAAGTAAAAGTCAACTAAAGTCAAAGTCAAAGTCAAAGTCAACCCTGACAAAGTCAAAGTCAAAGGCGGAGCCGTAAAATGAAGAAATACTTAATGGGCCAACCCGCACCCATCTAATGGGTCGGGTCAGCCCATTAAGGTATTATATGAAGACTTAATAAGCCTTATACCTTTAAAAACCCAAAACCCATAACCGGCCCAAACCATAGCCCAAACACAACACTTAACAAGCCTATTGATAAGGCTGTTAAGTCTGTTAGTCCTTTAAGGACTATCCATGCAAACCCACGATACACATTGGAGGACCAATGTTGCCACTTCCCCAAAATCTTTACCCTGTATGCCAAACTAAACACCAAAACAGAACACCCCCTTTCCCGCCCTTTTTACCATTTTGGTGTCTCTTCTCTTCAACCTCTAGCACCTGCAACTCCATGACAAAACCCATTAAACCCATCAAACCCCACCTTATAAACAGCCAAAGCCATATTAGCAATCCTCAATCACCCCATTCGTCAAGGAATGAAGACAAAGATTGAATGGTTTAGATCAAAAAGCTTGGAGAGAACACAAAATGGACGACTATGATGACTTTGGGACTCTACTCACACAAAAAGCACAAGTGCTTAGCCCTCTCACAAAAGAAACACACTATGAAGAACCAAGACCATTAGCTTACTATATATATAGGACTCTTGTAAGCCTTAAGAGGCACATAGTTTTAGTTTTCAGCTTATATTTAAGTCATTTTTAGCTTATTGTACTTTTTAATCCAAGTCTTGTAATATTTCTTCAAGTTTAATGAAATTTAAGTCTTTATGTGAAAATCTTATTTTTTGACATTCATGTTTTGAAAACGTTTGATAAGCTACCAAAAGCTCTTTTTACCTTGTACTTAAGCTGTTTGCTTAAACTATTCAAGCTTTTCCATAGCTTGAAGGGTTTTAGTCTTTTTACTCAAAAATCACTTCAAAAAGCTAAAATGGATGATAAGCCAAATAGGGAAGGGCTTATAGGTTTTACTAGCTTGTCTTTTGACAAGCTAGAGCTTGTAGATTAGCTTATTATTAAGCTTGTTTGCCCTGTTTGAGCAAGGGCCTTTGTAAGTTTCCATTTTCAAAATTTTAGCTTATTTACTATTTAGCTTATTAGACTGCTTATCTCTGCTTATTTTTTTGCTTATTTATGCTTTGATATGATGTTTGTTGCTTATTATGCTTGTTTTGTAGTTTAGAGATCATTAGTTTAAGTTTTTCTTAAAAACTATCTAAAATAGCTTAAAATATTGCTTATTGTGTTCTAGCTTATTTAAGTGCTTATTGATTGTTAAAATTTACTTAACATTGCTTATTATACTTGTTGGATATATGGTATTTCCAAGTTGTGGCTTAAATTAGCTTAAACTAGTGAAAATAAAATTTAAAGGGGTGTTTGGTTTAAACTTGAAAATGGGTCAGAATTGTGTTTTTATTGGTTTGGGTCATTAAGCCAAGTTTAAAAAGTCAATTTAAGTAGTTTTAATCTGTTTCAAAAGATTTTCAAAGCTTAAAATCCATTTTTAAGGTTTCAAGTAGTCATGGCTTAAACTTGTGGTTCTATAGTTTTGTGATTTATCTTAATGGTTTAGATTTTGATTAAGTTTCATTTAGGAGTTGTTTTCTTGCTTGTTATTGATCTAAAATGCAGTAGAAAAGAAGTCAATATAAGTGTGCATGAGTGTTTTGGTTTTGTCACATCTATCAAAAAAATTTGCTAAGTGTTAGGAATTTTAAAAATTCGCTTTTTTAATTGCTTTTTTTGGATTATTCTTAATTTCAAAATGATTTTTAAATGTTGCTACTTGTTCTTTGAAGACTAATCTTGATCTGTTTGGAGGTCTTAAACCATAAGGATCCATTAAGGGGCTTAAAATTAAGCTTAAAAGTGCCTTTAGAGGCTGTTTGGTTAACAGATTTGGCTAAATAGCTTATTTGCTCATTTGAGCTTATTGGCTTGTTGGAATTGCTTATCTTAGGTTTAGTTTTGCTTGCTAGGTTAGTTTTTAGCCATTTTAGCTTAATTATCTTAGGGTAGAGCTTATTTAAGCTTATTAGCCTTTTACTTTAAAATTTTTAGTTACAAAACTTTTAGAGTATTTCTGTCATTTTAAGCTTAGTTAGCTTATTTTCTTAGCTAAAATTTTGTTCCTCAATGCTTATTAGGTGTAGTGTAGCAGCTGTCTTAGCTTATTTCATTTGTTTCTTTGCTTATTTATGCTTAAAATAGCTTAACAGTTGAGCATTTAGTCTTTTAGTTTAGTTTAGCATTCTGTCAAGCTTTTTGAGCATATTTCTAAGTTTTAAAAATTTTGTTTTCCCAAAAGTTGCTTAAAATCTGCTTATTTAAAAAGTTGTAAAAAAATGACAAATAAAAATATTTGGGAGTAGGGGAAGCCCCAAGTGAGCAGGGCTCGAACTCGGGACCTCAACCCCACTCACCAAATGTTTTAACACTACACACACTCACCACTCATGCCCTTGGGACTTTTCTGTTAGGACTCCCACACATTATTCTTTTATAACCTTTTTAGCCCATTTAGTTTATAAGCTGTTTTTGCTTTTTAACAGCTTATTTTGATAAGCTGTTTTACCCAGCTTTTTTTTCTTAGGATAAGCTTTGTTCAAGCTACTTTTGCTATTTTTTCAGAATTTTTATAATTAGTTTAGTATTTTTAATCATTTAATTTCATTAAAATCGTTTTTAATTCATAATAAATTATAAAAAAGTCAAAAAAATCTAATTCTTTTTTAGAAAATTTTCTTTTATCAAATAGGATTGTAGAAAATTAGATTTGCTTTCATAGGGTTAAAATTTTAGATTTTGAATTTTTAAAGAACGAGATTGAATCCCATTCACGTTTTTCGTGTTTTTAAGCTTAAATCACTTTCATTTTTGGTTTAGTTTTCTTAGTTCTTGCATTTTAGTCAATTATGACTTATAAAAGTTAAAAAGATCATTTTAGGATTTAATTTTGATAATTTAGGGTTTTAAGTCACGTTTTTAGGATTCCCGTTTGCGTTTTTAGTAAACCCTGTAAATTTGTCTGTTGCATTATTTGTTTTTTGTATAGATTGCATTAATTTGCCTGTGATTAGAAAACCAATCAAAAATATTTGTCATTAAAGCTCCTAAAAGTCAAACCGACTCTCGACTTTCCATTGCATTCCTCGTTGGGGATAACGACCCGGGAATATCATATATTACTCGGATTTCATTGATTTTCTTTCTTTGAACCTTTTCAGGGGAAACTTGAATTGGTTTGGTTAATATAAGTTAGTAGTCAATATTATATTATTATTATATTAATACCTGAATTTAAAAGAGTTCTGTTATCCTAGAGATTCCACCTTTGGATTTGGTGGCATATTCTAATAGAGATTTGCTGGAGCTAGTTTCAGAGAGGAAATCAAAACAACAGGTGTGTTGTCATTCCTAGGGTTGCATGATTGATATCACGGCATAGTGAAAAAAGTAAACTATGGTTGCCACCTCCTCTATTGAAGCTGAATATGTGGCTGCTACTAGTTGTTGTGGACAAGTACTCTGGATTCAGAATCAAATGCTGGATTATGGGTATAATTTTATGCACACTGATTAATTTGACAATAATAGTACTATATGTATTGTTAAGAATCCTGTTTCTCATACTAAAACAAAAACATTAGAGATTAGATATCATTTTATAAGAGACTTCAATGATAAAAAGTTAATTCAAGTGGTTAAAATACACACAAATAACAATTTTGCAGACTTACTTACAAAAGCTTTAGATGTGGGAAGGTTTCAATACTTGGTTGCAAGTATTGGAATGCTAAACCCTTAAAGTTTTAATCTCTTTGTGTCTTTGTAAAGTTTTGTAAAGGATTAATACTGTTAATTGTGTCACTTAGTACTGCTAAGTATAATTAGTACTGTTAGTTATACTTAAGACTGCTTGTTAAAACTGTTAGTTATAATTACTACTGTTTAGAAGAAAATGCTTTGGATTGTGTTTTCTTGGTTTTGGACTAACACTTGCAGGATAAGCAAAGCAGTATGATTGGAATTGGTGATACAAGTAGTGGAGTTTGTTGAAGTTTGCTGCTGATTAATGATAGAATGGATTTAGGGATAACTTGACAAGGGTTAATGCTAAGTTTACACCTGAGTTGGGAAGTCTTTTAAATCTTTTTCTTGAAATCAATTTTATGTCTGTCAGTGAGCTTAAAAGAATTGAGAGATAAAGTGAGTTCAAAAACAGAAAGAGAGATGTGTGATATAAAAACAGATAGAGTGAATTGGTGAGAAAAAGAATTGAGAGAAATAGTGAGAATAAAAACAGAAAGAGAGATGTGTGATATAAAAACAGATAGAGTGAATTGGTGAGAAAAAGAATTGAGAGAAATAGTGAGAATAAAAATAGAAAGAGAGCTTGTGAGAATCAAGATTGATGATGGAAATACTTTTTGAACGAAATTAAGGTTAAAATTGGTATCTCCAAAGTTAGTACTGCTGGACATAACTTAGTACTGCTATGCATTACTTCGTACTACTGGACACTACTTAGTACTGCTGGACATAACTTAGTACTGCTAGGCTAAATTTTAGTACTGCTAGAAGACCGTTAGTACTGTTTGGGGTATAACAAAATTTCCTTAATTAAATATAGCCGTTGAGATATTTCCGCCAACTACTTCTCTTATAGGTTTCCTTAATTTGGATAATTCTTGATCTTTCTATAAATCCTTCGATTGCTTCAAGATAAGACCAATTTTTATTCAGTCGGTCCAATCAAAACCTTAAGTGTAATCTATATTATCTCAATTGACTCTACCAAACACTCATTCTCTCATAAGTGATCATATCCCAGCACACTAATCAGTCCTTCTTAATCAATGGCGAATTTGGAATTCTGTGACAAGCACAACATGGTTGCCTACTTATAGAAGTCAGAAGGAAGTGAAGGTTTTCATCAGATAGTTGATTTTCTCACTGCAAGTCACATTAGGTATGCCCTCACTGAAAGTCCAACTATCTATGTTTCTCTCATAGAATAGTTTTGGCAAACTGCTACTGCAAGCACACTTGAGAATGGAGACATGCAAATCACTGCTACAATAGATGGGAAAGTCAAGGTTGTTTCTGAGGCATCTATTAGAAGACATCTCAAGTTAGAAGACTCTGATGGTATTAGTGATCTGCCTACTACAGAAATTTTTGAGCAACTTGCTCTAATGGGGTATGTGTCCAATTATGATAAATTAACTTTTCAAAAGGGACACTTTTCCCCTTAGTGGAGATTTTTGATCCATACCATCCTTCACTGTATAAGTTTCAAGAAAATTGGTTGGGGACAATTTAGTAGCAATATAGCAACTGCTATCATTTGCTTGGCCACAAACAGAACTTTTAATTTTTCAAAACTGATATTTGATGACATGGTGAAAAACTTAGACAGTAAGACTAAATTTTTTATGTATCCAAGATTTATATAATTTTTTTAAACAAGCACAAAAGGCTGCTTCTACCTCATAAAAGACTTTATATTGCTCCTACCCTTACTCAAAAACTGTTTAGCAATATGAAAAGAGTTTCCAAGGCATATACTAGGGTCGACACTCCATTGTTTCAAACAATGCTTGTTCAAGGTCAGATTTTACAGGGTGAAGGATCAACAATCCCAGTTGAGTCCCATCACACACCCACAGTTGCTCCATCAACCTCACAACTACATCATTCACCAACACTTAGGGATTTTATCAGACAAGAAACTGCGGTTCCTCAGCCCAGTTCTCCTACTCAGACCCATGTAGCAGATGAGGCTGCATCTACAGGTGTGGATGTCAGACATGGAGGGGCTGCCACTATTGTCTCTAGCTTAGATGCAGGACAGGGCAGTGGTAACATTGATAAGACCCCTGCTATGCCCTATGATTCACCTCTCCCAAGAGTTCACACACTTGGAAGTGATGAGGGCAGAATGCAACATAATGAATTGATGGATCTTGTTACAAAATTGTTAGATGGGGTTGTATCTTTGGAAACTGGCCTACAACAGACAAAGAAAGTGTATGGTGATGCCTATACCAAGCTTATCAAGAAGGTCAAGAGGTTGGAGGATAAGCTTAATAAGTCAAGAAGAAAACGCAGACTGGTTCTCTCAGAGGAAGAAGATTCAGATACAGAAATTTTGGCACAAGAGGATCCTTCCAAACAGGGGAGGAAGATTGCTCAAATTGATGATGATGAGGGAATTACTCTGGTACATATAGGTGCACGGACTCAGGGGAGGCATGATCATGAAATGGAAGCTGATTTTGAGTTTACCACTGCTGAAGATGTTAGTACTGCTAATGTACCAGTTAATACTGCTGGTGCAGAAATTAGTACTGTCAGCCCTAAAGTTAAAACTGCTGGTGTTTCTGTTGATGATGTTGCTGCTGAAGGTTTAGTGTACATCAGAAGGAGTGCAGCAAAAAGAAAAGACAAGGGTAAAGCTATAATGGAGGAATCTGAGCCTACACAGACCAAGACTAAAATACAACAAGAACAAGAAAGGCTTGGGTTTGAAGAAGCTCAAAGATTACATGAACAATTTGATGAAGAAGAGAGGCAAAGGATTACCAGTATTCATGTAGAAGCAAGCACTTTCAAACCTGAAGAATAGGATAACATACAAGCTCAAATTGAAGCTGGTGAAGAGTTAGCTCACAGGTTACAAGCACAAGAAAGAGAAAGATACTCTGAAGCTGACAAAGCAAAATTGCTTGTAGAGCTTATAAATGAAAGAAAGAGACAATTTGCCCAACAAAGAGCTCAACAAAGGAGGAACATGCCTCTCACACGGGCTCAACAAAGGTCTTATATGTGTAACTATATCAAGCATATGGGAAGTCATACACTACTGCAGTTGAGAGGATACTCTTTTGATGAAATCAAAGTTTTATTTGAAGCAATAGTGAAGAGGGTAAATACTTTTACTCCAATGAAGAGTGATGATACAGTTCCTAAAGTTGTAACTGGAAGTTCAAAAAGGAGTACAGAAGAAGAATTTGGTAAAGAAAGTTCAAAGAGACAAAAGATAGGAGATGGGTCAGAACTAGCTGAAGAATCAAAAGATAAAGAATCAGATGAACTGTCTCAATAATAACTACAACAGTTAATGATCATAGTTCCAGAAGAAGGAATGAATATTGAAGCCCTACAAACCAAATACCCAATCATTGACTAGGAAGTTTACACTGAAGACTCAAGAATGTATTGGAAGATCATCAGAGTAGGTAATCACACAGAGGTATATCAGATCTTTGAAGATATGCTAAAGAATTTTGACAGGGATGATCTAGTCAGACTTGAAGAGACTGTTTGAACCTGTTGATGATGATGAGTTATGTAAGTCTTAGAGATATATGTATGATCCATTGACATGGAAGTTATATGATACATGTGGTGTTAATCATATGTCTATAGAGAGAGGACATGATATTTTCATGCTGGTTGAGAAAGATTATCCATTGACAAGAGGGCTTATGACTTTGATGCTGTGTAACAAGCTGCAAGTGGATCAACATTCAGAGATGGCAGATGAGCTTTTAAGGAAAATCTTCATACTAGTAAATAGACCAAGACAGTAAAGTGTTTGGAAGCATCCTCTTAGCACAGAAGGTTAAATTCAGAAACTTGATGATTTAAAGGTAAATCACAGGTTTAGGGGAGGATTATTGGGAATTAAAGGTTACACTTTGTACTGCCAAGCCAAAAGATTTCTACTAGTGCTATAAGTTATAACAAAGCAATACTAAGAAAACCAGTTAGTACTTAAGCTATCTAAGTAAAGTTAATACTGCCAAGAATATCTTAGAGACAGACACTGCTGAAGGACTTAACACTGTTGCATGAAGATTAAGATTGTTAAAGAGATAAAGATGTGTTTAGTGATATGTATGGAATTATTCAATGTATATCTTATATAGTGAGAAGATATGTTGATATCTTGTAGAATTTTAGAAGATTTGTAGTTATCTTATAAAGGACTCCTTGGTGTATAAAAGGAGATCCTAGGTTATGCTTTTACATCATCACATCATAAACACATTCATAGCTTCAAGGTTGTAAACCTTAGTACTAGACAGAGTACTCGTATTATCCATCATAATAATATTGGAGCTTTTTGAGTATATCATTGTTCATACAGTTTACTACATTCTTCATACAAATCACTGTTACATTGATATTCTTCTAAGTATTAAAGAGTAGATTCCGCATACTCTTTAGTATTAACAAAGTTTTTAGCATAGTTGTCTTGAATTTATTCAATACAACTAAGCCTTTTACAAGGTTAGCAAGATCTAAGTTGGGATCAACATATCGTCATGATAGATTAGCTAATACTGAGATGTTGTGGAGCATTCTAACCCATTCTTTACTCGTTGGATGGCTTATAGTTGTACCATCCTCCAAAACACTAGTTGGCTTATAGTTGCACCACCTTTATACTTGTTGGTTTTATAACATGTAACCAACATCAGGAGTTATATCACTAAAGTGTATTATAGTTGCACCACTTTTTATTTATTTTTATTTTTTTATATCTCTCCTGTACATAATAATACATCCCCCCACTTGAGATAAGCAGTATCAAAAGTGATAGAACCGGGGGGTCTTCATATGATCAATAATATATCATCAATCAAAGTGCCAATCTTCAAAATTTATTTCCCTGAACCATGGACTTAAGTAGCCAGCAATTTTAACACATAGATATTTATAGACTACATGGTAGGCTAAGGTGAACCGGTGAAACAAAACCTATAGAGTATGGTGAAAACATAGATTGGCTCAACAAGGGTGATCTAGGGGTATCTTGCACTAATAATGAGTGCAACAAAAGGGTTTATCATGGGAGGTCGACAAGTCAGTGTAACAAGTCGATAAAACACACACATATATAGGCTATTTGGGTGATTTCCTAAATGTTTCCTTCTTGAACTATCTATTCCTGCTAATCAATTAGGTCTCGAAATGATGTACATGCCTAGCTCTAAAGTCTATAATACTACCGGCACACTTAATATTTTGGTGGATTTTTGTATAATATGATGGAAATGGAATATTAGGCTTAAATCTTACCAAGTAATAATAAAGGGTAATGTGCATTCGAAAAAGATTGATTCTAGTTTAGAAAAACTTGTCAAAATTTTTTAAAATTGGCATAATTTTTCAAAGAAAACTAGAAAATCAAAGGCAAACATAGCTCAAGTGATAATTCTACTCCCATCCTTTCACTTGATTTGTACAATGTCCCTATTGTACATTAAAGAATTGGAATAAATAGGAAAGAGTAGAATTAGAACAAGAAACACCCTGAATTTGCTCGATAAAATGAAGAGACAGCATGCTCTAAGCTATGTTCCAAGTCTGCTTCCTCGAGCAACATACATCATCGCAGATCATCCAATCATCATCAATCATGGTATCTAACTAATCTGGATTTCTCATACGTCCTTGTAGCCAAGTATCAACTCTGTGTGCTTTAACCTGTATAGCTACAAGAAAACTAATACCAAAAGCATAAATCCGGTATAAAGAAAGGTACCAAAATGTACAGAATAATACAAGAAATACAATCCTAACTCACTTTTATAGGAATGACGGTTGCATTTAGCATATGAAACACGCCTTTTAAACACTTGGTGGCCCTGGTGGATGAGTGAAGTCTCATGAGGGTTTCCAGAGAACATACCCACAAAGTTCATTTACCAATATACACGGTTTTGTAAAGATTTCAAACATTTTTATATTTGCAAAAAGGGGTTACGACGTAACACTTGAAAGCGTTACGCCATCATAATGTGGTTTTGGAAATTCTTGAAAAATTATTTGATCATGTTACGGCGTAATCGTATGAAACATTACGTCGTAACAATATTAATTACGCCGTAACCATTATAGTTACGTAGTAACTTGCTGTGTTTAAGCAACTACTTAACCACATAAAACGAGTCGTGGAGACCTTGAATTTCATCCCCTTCCAGTGATAACCTGCAAAACTAAGTAAGAAACATACAAAACTAACTAATATACAGAAATAAAATGAAATAACACAAATTAAAAGATAGGCATGGGGTGCCTCCCACGAAGTGCTTGTTTTTGTTTGAGTCTCTAGCTTGACTCTGCCCTTATTTACTAGGTACTCGGGTGTCCATCCCCTCACTTGGGATCAAGTGTGGGTGGAAGTAGCAATAGACACCCTTACGGTGTAAGTATGCTATAGGATAGGGAAATGATGAATAGAAAGCATACCTTCCAAAAGATATAATTTCCTAATCTACCTTACATAGTTTAGATGTTTTCAATACTCCACATAAGGGACTCATTAGGTAAGTATAAACGAAAGGCTCGGTATTAATGATAACTAAATGCACCTTTATTTCTGTAAAATTTGACTGAGGTTCCTTAGCGAGAAGTCTTTTGAGCTCCTCTATATCCTTAGCAAGATTACATTTTGCCCTTTCATTAACCATGGTAACATTCAAGATTTCGTCTCCGAATTCTTGCAAAAGATCATCCAATATTGATTTAGTAGCCGGTGCCACATAATCTTCATTAGGTGGTGTGGTAAGTAGGGTTTTTGGGATCAAAGGTTGTATAACATTTTCTATTGCATTAGGAACGTTAGGTGTAAAGAATTGCCTAATTCGTTCTACGTCTTCAACCGTAATATTCCATATATCAAAAGTATCCCTATCATTACCATCATCCTCCTGATCCTCCTCTAAATCATCATCATGTTCCCAAATACTATCTTGAACTATATCTCGCCCCATTCGCTTCACGTTTTTAGCACCTGTTGTAAATAAGTCATCCAAGATTTTATCAAATTCGGAATCCTTCTTACTAGTGTTAGGTGTGTGTAGTGGTTGAGTGGAAAATTAGGGTGTGAAACCATAGGAGTGATTACTGAGTGGATTCATTCCTAGGCTTTGTTTAGCAACGTATAGATTATATTCTGCTATAGTCATATTTTCAATGTCTACATTGTTGTTGTCATTAGTATACTAAATAATTCATAGGATAAGGTTGAACAGGTAGGAAACAAGGGTGTGGAGGAGTTAAGTTATGAGAGTACGGATAGCTAAAAGTCTTACTCTTATTCCTGTGAAAAGAGTCAACATCCGCCTCATCATAATTTATTGGACTTCTTCTAGATCGAACATCGTCCCATAATTGTCTTTCTTTCGCAGCTTCATACTCAAGGTACTCGTTCATCATCATGTTCTCACTATCAGGCTCCATTTCCATGTTTCCTGAAAATCAAACAAGAGATAACAGTAGATTATGCTATTACAGGAAACAAATACTGAAATAAAATATATACAAAACTCAAATTTAAAACCTAATTAGCTCCTCGGCAGCGACGCCAAAAACTTGATGCATATTTTGTTTTAAATAATTATTTACCAAGTTTTAAATTTATAAAACTCGTTTCACCTTACAAACGCACTAACGGGCAGAGAACCTGATCGTGAGTAGTGTAGTTTTGGTAAATCTAAGGTCGTCCCAAGAGGTAAAAGGCAGTTACAAATCTGAGTTTAAGTTGGTTGTCACGTTTTAAAAGATGTTTTGATGAAAAGAATAAAACTTAATTGAAATGAACTAGGTACGAAAGAAGAAAAGGAGATATAGTCCTAATTACTTATTAATTAACTTAATGATTCACTTATTCTACTTAATGTGAAAGCGAGGATTGAATGATTATCTAATCCTCAATTATCTCACAAATCCCAGCCCTTATAGTAACAGGGATTTTGTCCCACTGGTCATGGTGAGCGAGCATCATAATTGGCATTCTTATGGTCAAAGTAATATAACCAAGCAGATAACCATAATTAGCAAGAAGTAAATGATTCATAATGATAATTAATAAGATAAGCTTAGCTAAAAATTGTATTCATACAATCAATATTATCGTCAATTAATGATAGTAATGAAAACATGATAATCGAACCAAACTAGTATGATGATGATGATCGGGACCGGATTCTTCCTTCTTGAAAGGCTGGAGAGTGCTGAAAAACGACTTGAGGAGATGTCCCACTCGTCCCTTCAGATGAGAGGGAGAAGGATTATTCAAAAAGCTGAATATGGCCTTAATTTATAGTCTTCGATTTGGTTACGGCGTAACCAATTTAGGTGTTACACCATAACCTCATACCCGACTCATTATTAAGCATACTTGTTACCGCGTAACCAGTAATGGTGTTACGCCGTAACCTTTAATAAGTTACCATAATTTAGACGTCTTCTTTGTTACGTCATAAGCTCTTGATCTTCTTTCCATATTTATGGATCTTTATGGTTACGGCGTAACCAAAAGGTGTGTTACGCCGTAACTCTATCTTGGGTAAGATTTTCTTTCATATAAATGGTTACAGCGTAACCAAATACGGTGTTACGCCGTAAAGTCGTCCTGGATCTTCATAACTTGCTTAATTTATGTTATGGCGTAACTATATATGTTGTTACGCCGTAACAACTTCGAATATTTGCACTTTAATTCCTTTTTCCCTTGTTTCTTGTTAATTACCAGCATTTCACCTGAAAACTACAAAATGATAGAAAATATCTCATTTTCGAGTATTAGTGAAACATTTGCATTAAATATTTGATGTTATCGTATGTAAAGAAATTAATCATGTGAAACAGGTTTTTAAAGATCAGTTTGACTTAATCAAAAAGACACGTGTTCGTACTAAAAAATAGAGTGACTCTTTAATTGCTAAACTAAACTTAAAATTTGTTGAAAATGAGGATTTGAATGCTCAAATTCAAGACAAGGTTTTAGTGATAACATCATTGAAAATCGATTTACAAAAACTAAAAGGGAAAGAAATTGTTAAAAATGTTGCATAAATTCCAACTTCCACCACTATTGCTCTAGGCATGTTCAAGATAAACTTAGATCCTTTAGCTCCTAGGTTATTGAAAAATAGGGAAGCTCACATATACTATCTTAAGCACACTCAGGAACAAGCTGACATACTTTAGGGAATAGTCAAACAAGTTAAAGCAAAACAGCCTTTAGATAATGCGTTAGACTTTGCCTGTAAGCATGCCAAACGAATTCAGGAGTTACTTGTATATGTTCGAGATACGTGCCCTAATGCGATCAAACTTAGTGAGAAAAAGGTTGTTGTCACACCTATGAACAAGGTCAAGAAAGTTAGGTTTTCTGAACCTGTCACATCCTCAAGCAACATTAAACAGGTAGAGTCATCAAAACATCAGATTCTAACACACATGTGTTGTCTTCTACAGGATTGAAGTGTTCTACTAGTACTTGCAGATCACAGCCTACAAGCAATAAAAAGAATGATAGGATCTCGTAAACACCAAGTAGCAACATAAAGAATAAAGTAGAAGCCCAACCTAGGAGAGTTAATAAAAAGAATCATGTTAAAGAACCTATTTGTGATGCAAATGTTAAGCATACTATGTTAAATGCGAATTCTGAATTAATTTGTGTTAAATGTAAGCAATGTATGTTTGATGCAAATCATGAAGTGTGTTTCCTTGATTTTGTGAATGTTGTGAATATGCTTGCTAAATCTAAGTCTAAGCAAAACCAACTGAATAATATTTGGAAACATATGAGAAAAGTGTTCTCTATAGTAGGATATAAGTGGAAACCAATAGGAAGACGTTTCACTATAGTTGGTAACTCGTACCCTTTAAATAGGTTCATTTTAGCTAACTTAGTGCCTCATAAGAAAACCACTTCCCACTCAATTGAAACACAAAAACCAGAGCTTAAAGTCTATAGCAGGAGACCTGAACATGTAAAAACTATAGGTTCAAGTAAAAAAGCTAAGATTGTAGAATCTAAGAATGCTAACAACTCGAAACCCAATCATTCTTGGGGATCCAATGCTACAGATGTTCCATCTTCTTCTTCTTTTATCAATGACAGGTTTTCCAGATTGTTCTCTGGTATCTAGACTCTGGATGCTCTAAACATATGATAGAGAACCGCGCTCAGCTCATCAACTTCGTTAGTAAATTTCTAGAAACTGTTTGATTCAGAAACGACCAAATTGCAAAGATAATGGGGTATGGTGACTATCAGCTGGGAAATGTAATCATCTTTAGGGTATACTATGTTGAAGAACGTGGACACAACTTGTTTTCTGTTGGATAATTTTGTGACGCGGATCTTGAAGGCGCTTTTCAGAAAAACACATGCTTTATTCAGAATTTAGAAGGTGTCAATCTACTTTCAGGATCCAGAGATACAAATTTGTACACAATTTCTCTTTATGTCATGCTAAAGACTTCTCCTGTAACGCCCTGACCCAAAAGGGTAGAAGTATTACAAATATGGTGTGACATCAAAGGCATATATAATCATAACACAAGCATAAACAGCGGAAGTCTTAAATAAATAACCAAAGGAAAATAAGTCAACATGACTTAAGGTACATAAGTTCTTAAAAGACAGACATATCCAAACGAAATAACTGAAATAAAATCATATCATAGTAACCATGGAGTAGCCTAGCTCCAAATTGTGAAGACGTGGATGCACCCAAACATTCAGATCACCATATATACATATATCATAGATGTCATACTCTACAAAACAAATCTAGGATGCATCCATACGCCCCTTAAACAAATAATAATCTTCATAATGCGCATATAATATCAAATGGGGGACGGTATGAGAAATCACTCACTCACACATGAGTCATGCCAAAGGTGCATCAATGACACGGCCATGTTACCTTCATGGCTAGGAAACAAATAGTGGCTTGGTTCTCAAACTGAAGGGTTCAAAGCAAAGTCATATCAAAGTTCATTTCAAAGGGATCATAGCAAAGGTTCAATGTCAAAGGTTCAGATATCAAAGTAGCATAGCAGGGTTCAAATAGAACATAATAACGGATCATATAAGAGAACCAAGATAAAAGGCTCAGAGCAAATGTAGCAAATCACATAAGTAATCAAAGATAGAGAGGAATATGTCATGAGAAACCTTAACGATAAGGTCAGAATATCTGTACCTTATTCCGAAGCAAAGCAATAATCAAAGAAAACACCACAGGAAATCAAAATCACTCCCTCTTGACCGAACCTAAAGAAATGATGAATTCGAATTACAAACCATTCATTTAAGTTATACTTTCTATTTTTAGTAACTTTCCATTTTTAGTAACTTTCCATTTTTAGTAACTTTCCATTTTTAGTAAGTTTCCAAAATTAGTAATATTCATCATTTGAGATTCTATTAAGTATTTTGAATAGTTTAGGGACTTAACATGTCAACCTTACAAGTTTAGGGTTAAATATGACAACTTTCCATATTTTAGGGTTTAATATACAAAATCAACAATTTTCAAGGTTAAAAGTGTAAATATCAAAGTTTCACATTTTATTCAGATTATACCTTCCATTTTATGTATTTACAAGTCAAACCCTTAATTTTACATAATTTACATATTTAGTCCTTTTGGTTTATTAATTAATTAAACAATATCTTTAATTATCCATAATTAAAAAACAAGCCCTTATAGATTCAATTATGACAAAATCATACTTTATACATTAAATACTAACCAAAGCTTCCACTTTTTAGAATTTACAATTTCAGTCCCTCTATTTTAATTAATTAATCTCTAATTACTTATTATATGTAATTAACCATTTTAATCCAAAATAATATTAATATGACATTTTATACCCCCCAACTTATTTTATAAAGAATATAAAAATTATAATAACATGTATAAAATAGACCTCATAGTTTCAGAAATTACAAAACAAGTCCTTATACTTTTAAAATCATAATCGGGTAACAAATAAATCACTAAAACCCTAATTAAATTTTTCCCCAAACATTTATCAATTTTTATACAATCATTAGCATTAAGAGAACCTGGAAAAATTATTAAAACCCTAACCCTAATTTTATTTCTTTCCTTTTTCCTTTTATTCGAAATCGGCAAACAAAGATAAATCCCCAATAATTATTCGAATCCTTCCTAAATTTTTCCAACAATTTATCTGAGTCATATATGATATAAATACCCTTAGAAAAATATAAAATCAATTGTACAAATAATTTTTATGCCGATTTCATAATTAACTAAAAATTAGGGTTTCGAACATGTTTTAATTTATAAAATCAATATAACATGCATGAATATTTTTATTAAGCATAGAACGAATTAATATGATGAAAAATGAGATAAAAAATACCTTTGATGATTCTTGATGATTTTATGAATTTATGCTATTCGGTTGTGTTATTCGAACCAAAATAATTTCCCCGATTGAACCAAGCACTCTACAATCTTTCCAATATTTTTCCCACGATCCTTGATCTCCAAAACACCTTAGAAAATTCGTGCTTGCCCTTGGAAAACTTTGGTGCCGCCTCTTTTGTATTTTTAGGGTTTCGGTGGTTATGGTTTTTAGGTTTTAACAAATAAGATGTATAAAAGAAATATATTAGGTAGTTTGACCGATTTTATGGGCTTTCTAAATGGGCTAAATCTGATTTGTAACTTGCCATATTTATTTTGTAACTATCCATATTTAATTTACTTTAATTTGTAATAAATACATAATTAAATACACTTAATTTCGGCATAACTTATATATACATAATTATTAATTATTTTTCTTATATAATATAAGGTATTTTAATATTACATAAATTTCATAATTGTCACATGTTGTATTTTCATAATTTCTAACATTTAAATGAAGTTTATTTAAGCTTTTATGGAATTTTCTTGCATTAGGGGTATTTTGGTAATTTTACACTTGTTGAGATTTTTAGGTTTTACAGAAGTTGTGAAGATAAGGAAACCAAACCGCAACAAAGGCTATAATATTAACAAACTTACTCGCCCTCCTTCTTTGAGGTTAGAAGAAATTCCACCAACTTCCACCATTCCACCACAACCTATATACCATCCCCTAACCGCAAAGCAAAAGGAGAAAATGAAAGAGGTATTGGACATCAAATACAAAGAGCTAGAGGAATCGAAGCCCATTCTCGAAGTGTTAGAGAACTATGTTATTTACAAGAAGAAATTGGATGAAATTTTGATAGGTAAGGAGAGACTTAACAAGAAAGAGTTTAGTGAGGAGGACAAAGTAGGCATAATTGAACACAGATTGCCTAAGAAAATGTGTGATCCAGGACACTATGTTTTGCCAGTAAAGATTAACCTGTTTGTTAGAGATGGTTGCTTTAGTAGATACCACTAGTCATTAAGTGTAACGTGTTTTGGCCTTATAGCTTATATAAAGATCTTGGGCTTGGGGATTCGTGGCCCTATCAAATGAACTTGACAATGGCAGATAATACACAAGCTAAGGAGATGGGAGAAGTCAAAAATGTGAGGATCCAAATAGGATATCAAGCCTACGTGGTTGATCTTTTAATCTTGGATATCCCGGTGGACCCTGAGTTAACCATTGAGCATTAGGGTACGACCTTATCTTAAGAACTTATGTGGCTATTAATTATCGAACCATGTGAAGATGTCTACGCTGATGTATGAGACAGGGAAATCCGTCATACCTATTTTCCTAAGCCACGGTCAAAGTCATATGTTGAAGCTTTTGAGACAGAAGGAGAAGATGATTGGCTAGGAAGTTTTGAAGTAGGAAGAGACAAAGATGGAAACATGAAGTATGGTCCGGTTGGACCATCGTTTATAGATATCGAGGATGATATGGAAAGGGCGTTAGCAATGGAGGCATACTTTAATCCTTTCAAAAATGTAATTATGTTTAAGAAACTTGTAGACTTTCTTGGCTCATTGCAGGTACAATTGAAAAACTTAGATTGGGGCAATGAAGGATATGGGACATACAAGAAAGTTGATGGCGATGGAGATTGGTATGCTAGGTTTGAAATTGTTACGCCTAGTGGAAGGAGGTTTAATCGAGCATTTAAGACCAAGACCACTACAAGGAAGCTATCAGGAAAGTTTAAAACCGAGGATGTTTTGAGGTTTAGTCATTTTCTTGACTAAGGAAATTGAAGAAAAGATAAAGATGGAGTGTGGAAGAATAAAGCACAAATCATGGTGCTAAGGATGTTTGCTTTCTATTTCTGTTTATGCATCTTTTAGGAAACTTTTAATTTTGGTTTGGTTTTTATTTTGGTTTGGTTATAATTGGTCTAGACGATTTGGTTCGCGTTTTGTTTAAGTTTGGGAAATTTAGACTATTATTATTATGTTTAATTTACTTATGCAATTATTGATGTCAAGATATGGAGTTGTGTGTTTGGTAAAAAAAACACGCTCAAAGGCGAGTTGTTTCAACCAAAGATAAAGCATTAACCTTGTGTCGGGGTAAAAATTTTAAGGTAAAAATACACCATTTTGGTCAAGCCACACGGCAAAATACAAAGCCATCCAGCTAGACAAAAACCCCCAAAACCTAAAACTCAAAAACACATACAAATACACACACTACTATCTTAGATCATCCAATTTGAGTTTTTAATCTAATTGCAAGCAAGAGAGTTGTTTGTTGATCATCTATGGCACCTAAAAAGGAATGTAATTGTTTTAATTTTCCTTTTCCGCATATCAAATTCGTGTTCATAATTTAGGGTTCGTAATTAGAGGATTTTAATTCGTTGCGAATTAGGCTAATTGGTTTTAGAATAAAGTGGGACTATGATAGGAGATTAAATCCCAAAAAGAATTACATGGTTTGGTCAAGTATAGATCGAATGGTTTATGATTCAAAATATGAAAATTTTGAGGTCGAATTTTTCATTCGAAATTGTTGAATGCAATTGCTTAAATGTGATGTATGATTAATCTTAGAGGTTCTATAATTCTAGATTGATTGTATGGATCACCCATTAAGATTTTGATTGAGGTTAGAAAATTTGGTTAATTTAGAAAAAAATGGCAAAAAAGTTTGAGGTTGAATAAGAGTTTTGAAAAGTTTTTAGGACACCATAAGAGCACTAGGAAGAGTATGGAAAAACTAGGAGGTGAGCTAAACACCCAAAAAACATTAGATGAGCCAAAACGGCTTGGGACGAATGCCCAGCCGGGCGGCTGAGGGTTCTATCGGATAGCAGAGAGTTCGAACGAGCACCTAGCCGGGCAGCAGACATGCTGTGCCTGGCGGCTAGGGAGGTTTTGTCCCGGGTTTTGTCAATAATTTTATTTGGCATGTGCAAGGGTGATATGTTTGGTTTAATTAGTTTATAAATGATTGTTAGAACTTATATTTGGTAATTTTGCAGAAAAGTCGCAAGGACACATTGCCAAATCCACTCATTGTGGACTATGAGAGAAGGAATAAAAGGAACACAATCACCTACTCATTGTAACCTGTTTCAAATGTTAACTTTAAGTGGAAGGATTTGTCATCCGTAGAGAGGCATGCTTACTGTGAGAAGTTGTCAAAATTATAGAAAAAGAGCTTTAGAGTGCCAAGGGTAGCTAGCTAGCATTTTCTTGATGGTTATGGTTTCGAGGATACCTTAAGGGAAATGATGAAATTAGAGTACATCTACGAAGGAGATGGAGATTTATTTGTTGATTACTCTTGGGAAAAACACTTTTAATTGATGATGAAATTTATCCTGAATGGGTGTTGGAATTCTTTTCAACAATGTATTTTGATAAGGATGTAGATAGACACAATTTGATGAAGGAGAATTGTATATGGTTTCTATTGTGTAGGCACGAGCATATACTTACACTTTTTGAGTTTGCAATTGCGCTTGGTTTGTTTACAGAGGAAGAGGTAGAGCATCGCTTATTTGAAGTATATTTTGGTAAACTAGAGGTTGATGATAAGCAGTTTGATCATAAGGATTATTGGACTAGAGTTGGTAAGCCAACATTGACTAACCACAAGGAAGTGCTTGTGAAGGAACCATTATTGCGGATTGTGCACAAAGTTATTATGGGATCTTTGGTGAATAGGGTAGCTAGTAGGGAGAGATGCTAAGAGCGAGATTTGTGGATGATGAGCGCTTTAGAGGAGTCGCGTGGAGTGAATTTAGCTTGGATCATTGCGAGCCGATTGAAGGTGGAAACTAAATACCAACTCAAGCCGAAGAAGGAAGCAGGGAGCCGAGGCAAGATCATGAAGGATTGAACTCAAGTTTGGGAGATTGGAACGCGAGTTTGAGTGAGATTGAGCGAGGGAATGTTTGGAGAGACTCTATGTTGATGCGGAATAATTATATGCTCGAACATTCCATGCCCATTCTCCATCATTTTGCGAACCAAGGTAACTTTTCATACCCAACTTATGAGCCACCAAATGTTCCACCATACCTATATCCATATATACCATACCCTTACCCTTACACACATTACCCTAACCCGGTTAATCAAAGCAACTAAGGAGGAAGTTATGGATTGGGTGGTGATGATTACTTTACAAGTGCCATGCCAGATTTTTGAGTTAGTACTTCAGGAAATGAAGTTGAAGGTTCATCTAGAGGGGCTGGATTTAATGATGTTGATGATAATATGGATGAGTGATTGCACGGGAAAGTTTAAAAAAAACTTTGTTTAAATTCAGTTGGATAATTTAATTCGTATCGTAGGAAGTTAAACTTATGTATGTTAAACTATTTTTGTAGATTGTTAATTTTAGGATGTTTTTATTTATCATGTTATTTTAGGAAACGCGGTATATTTGTAGAATTTATAGGTTTGACATGTGTTGATGTATATGGTGGTTTATCATACCCAAGGTCGGAA
>BQNB010011666.1:0-80838 GCA_026074375.1 Tanacetum coccineum | reverse complement strand
TTATATATATACTAATAAAAGAAAAATCTTTTTCTATTTTTTTTAAATGAAAATAAGCAAAATAACTTCACGTGGAATGATCTTCAAAGCACAAATTGTCAAACGCAACGACAATCGTATACAATCCTCCCCGGAAACGGCGCAAAAATTGACAAGGAGAAGTTCAACCCTTTATATATATTAAATATAATAAGTATAAGTATATAAATATATAATAAGAATCAAAAATCTCAATGTAGAAACCGGGAAGTATGATTCCCGGGTCGTTATCCCCAACGAGGAATGCAATGGAAAATCGAAAGATGGTTGGACATTTGACGCTTGAATGGAACAAAGATTTTGATTGGGTTTTCTAAATCTACGGGAAAATTAATGCAATCTACACTAGAAACAATTAAAGCAACACAATTTTAAACAAAAAACGAAAACCGAAGATATTAAAAACGCGTCTAATTATCAACTAAGTCAAAATTAAACCCTAAAAATTCAAACTTAGTTTTTAAACCTCTAAAATGACAAAAGAAAATTTTCTAAAAATGAATTATATATTTTTTTTCTTTAATAATTTTCTAAGAATTAAAAACCTATTTAATCTATTTGAAATCCTAGAAAATAACAAATTAATACCTAAAAATTCCAAAAAATAATTTTCTACTTTAGAAAAGTCTAAATTATGATAGAAACTCAAAAAACTATTTTTAACTACTTTTTATAATTAAAAACTAATTTTTAAATTTAAATTAAAAAGCTAAAAATGAAATTTAAAATCTAAAAATGATAAAAAAGTTATTAAAGTTTGTAAACCTTAAAGTATTAATTCTAAAACTAAAAACTATTTTTTTTGTATTTTTCTGAATAGTTTAACTATTTTTAAATGACTTTTAAAAATTTTGAGCTATGAAAATTAATAAAAAGTAAAAAATAAAGATGGAAAAATCTGAAAAATTGCACAAAAGTCCTAAAAGATGAGCTGATTCTATGAAAAATAAGCTGGTCAAGCCAGCTTATCAAATAAGCTAGGAATAATCCTAAATAAGTTACGGCTTATATTAAAGAAAATAAACTAAAATGTATTTAACTAATAAAGTTTGTAAGAAATGGGAGATATCCCTATCTGGTGCCAATGGTTAAGTGTGTGCGAGAGTGTGGGACGTGTATGTGTAAAGGGAGAGGTCATGGGTTCGAACCTCATGCCTCTCTCTTTTTTGTAAACATTTTTTTTTTGAAAATTCTTTTTGCAACTTATAAATTAAGAAAAGAGACCCAACTTTAATAAACACTCTTTTTTTTAAAACCATAATTAAGCACAGAATAAGCACTTGAAAGGTCATAGTTTAAGCTTTTTTAAACTAAGCCTAGTTTACTAACACTGTTAAGCTTTTTTTAGCTCCAATAAGCAATGCAAAATGAAAAATAAGCTAACCTAGATATTAAACTACAACTATTAAGCAAATGTGAACAGACTTAAGACAAGAAAATAAGCAGATAAGGCACAAATAAGTAATTAAGCAAAATGGCTAAATTGCATATGAAAACAACCTAGGAAGGCACTTTTGGGCTTAAAAATAAGCAACAAAATGGATCCTTACAGACTTGAGACCTCAAAACAGATAAAATATGGACCTAAAGGAGCTTATATCAACAATCAAAACACAATTTGAAATAAAAGATAAGCCATAAAAAGCACTTGAAAAAGCAGTTTTTCAAACAAGAAGGACACTTAGTAAAATTTATGACAGACTTGGCAAAAATAAAAACAACAAAAGCAGACCTATGGACTTGGTTTCCAACTTGTTTTAACACTTAAACAGACACAAAATGAACACTTAAATCAAATAAGCCAAGATCAAACAACAAGAACATGATTCACAGCCAACACTCACAGATTCAAACACAATAATCATGAAAACTTGATTTTAAGATTTTTAAACTAAAAAGCTCAAACAAACAGGTCTAAATGATGATTTAAGGATAACTAAAAGTAACCCAAGTGTTCTTAACTAAATTGACCCATTTTAACCCATGAAAACAGTTAATCCAAACACTCTTTTAACCCTTTTAAACTCAAATTTGAATCTTTAAATCACAAATGCAGACCACAAGTCCTTAATACCAGATATTAATAAGCTGAATATCAACCTAATGATTAGATCTAAGCACTTGAATAAGCCAAATTAATAAGCCAAATAGGTCTGCTAACTTATAAGCTTATTTAAGACAGATTATAGAAAGATTTTGCACAAATAACTTTTAAACTACAACCAAGGCAAAATAAGCATAAAACATCATTAATAAGCATATATAAGCAGATTTAAGCAAGCAATAAGCACAAATAAGCAAGTAACAGTAAATAAGATAAAATTTTGATAAATGGAAACTTACAAAAGTCCAAGCTTTTGTATGAATGATTCTTAGACCCAAATCACTTTCCTAACACCTCCTATGAGGTTCTAACCCATGGCCATTCAAAATACACCATGCTCCAGAGGTCTTCATCATTTTTTTTAAAGATTTTTGAAATTTTCTTAAGTACTTTGTATTTAAGTTAAAATAGTTTAATAAAAATGCTTAAATGAGAGCTTATAAGAGCTTGTGGAAGACTTTTAGTGACTTTTGAACACAATATTAAGAATAACAGTTTTTAAGCTAAAATTGAAATTTCATTAATTCTTAAAAAAGGGTTACAAGATTTAAAAAATAAGTTAACTATTACACTAAAAATAAGCTGATAATTTTTTTAACTAGATGCCTTCAAGGCTTACAATGTGTCATATATATAGCTAAAGTCTTAAGTCTTGGTCTTCTTTATCTTCACATGTTTATGTTTCTTTTGTGAGGGAAAACAAGAGCGTGCTTGTTGTGTGAGGAGAGTTCAAGTCTCATATTGGCCATTCATCTTGAGTGTCCTCCAAGGGGTTTGATCTCAACCCTTGATTCTTGTCATTATCCTTTAACGAATGAGGGTTCATAGGATTGCCAACATGGCCAATGTCCCATGCGATATGGGGTTATGAGGGATGGTGATGATTTTGTTATGTAGTTGCAGAGTGGAGCAGAGGTGGAAGACACTGAAATAGTACTTTGGCACCAAAACACACTCTTTTGATTTATCTCTGTTTTGGTGATAAGCAGAGTATAGGTTTGGTGGTTTGGCAAAACAAGCCCCTCAAGATGTATTTTAGTATTTCATGAATCATCCTTGTGGTGTGATAAGGGTTTAAGGGATTGGCAGAAATGGTCCCTCAAAGTGATAAGAGTTATTGCATGGTTAGTCCTTTTGGTGTTAACAGACTTAACGATTTAGGTTTTTGGGCTTTGTTGGGTCGGGTATGTATAAAAGAGGTATTGGGCCTTTTTCTTGTACAAGTCTTCATGTAATGTATTAATGGGCTGACCCGGCCCATTAGATGGGTATGGGTGGGCCCATTTAAGATTTCTTCATTTTTGGCTTCGGCTTTGACTTCTCAGGGTTGACTTTTGTTGACTTTGACTTTTTGACTTTTGGCTTTGATTTGACTTTTCTTTCCCGCTCTTTCCGTTCTCGTGCTCGGTTTTGTTGTTTTGGCCTCGTTTTTGTCCTTTTCTTAGATATCCGTTACCTGCACCATACAAATGCAAAACATACAAATACGATGTATTTTTGGTACGTTTTTGGTCATTTTAGCTTGTTTTAATGGACAAATGGTATGTGTAATTAAGCACATACCATGAACATACCTGGATCGTCAAGGATTAGAATAAGACACTAAGCGACCCTTGACTTAAGGTTAGGTGTAGTGATCCTTACCCCTTGACGTAGCGACTCAAAGTGTGTATATAAGGGCAAAAAGATTGGAGATTTCTGCCGAATGGTGACATTCGTTCCCATCCTGGAGAAACGATTATAATAGCCGACGCTTTAAGTCGAAGGGTATTAAACTAGGAATGAGCATAATTATCTCGACTTAATTGGTTGAGTCACCTAATATTTGATGCGATACGTTAGGACCGAATCGACTATGCTAGTCGTAGTGCGGAAACATTAGAGTTGGAATTGCGATCTTCGTCGAATGAGTAACAAGCCCATTATGCTTAATTGTTTTCTTGATTGTTTTTTATTTGTCTTTCGACAGTATATGTTTTCTAGCGGGATTATCGCCGCCAAATTATATGAAAAATGTGCTTTATGTGCTATGTGCTTTTGAATGGTAGTAAGCGTTTAGGTCGCTTTGTGCTGCCTGTAATGTGGCACAGGACGTGAGTGAATGGATGTACTTACCCGAATGTAGAAGAAGGTTGGTTTGAGAGGCGCGAAAACCCGATAGTCCATTGTTGATTGTGGCTTGTTAACCCACAAGCATGACTATGGTTGGCCAAGACCTAGCCGTGATTAAGTCGAGATCATTTCCAAGAAGCTTGGCCATCTGGCAAGCTTGGAATAATGATCAATTTGATCGGTTTGGTACGAACCCATGTGAGCAAGAATAGTTGTTTTGTTGAGGCTTCATTATAAGCAAGCACAGTTATTTTGCTAAGGATTTATAGTAAGCGAGCATGATTGATGCTAAGTGTGATAATGAGCAAGCGTGGTAAAGTGCCTAAATAAAGCTAGGCCGAAATGTAAAGTCATCGTAAAATGAAGAATGAGTTATCGCGTGAATGAGTGATTATGTGATTAGGTGATTTTGTGATTGTATGTGTTAGTGCAATAATGCATTTGATGGAGTCATGTGTACTCTGGATTTGTGTTCGCAACCGGTGGTGCATTGATAAATGAGACCGGGAGGGCGACGTATGTTTTGGTTTTTGTTAAGTGGCGTATATTTTGGTTTTGGATTAGCAGCATGTATTTTATTTTGTTTGGCAGAGTAAGCCTTGTTTCGTTAGAGCGATCGCCAAATTTAGTCGGATTGATCTTTCGTTTTGAGTTTTCTGTATCGGATAATTTCGTGGCGTATTTTGTCTCTTTGATGAGAGCGATTGTGAACGTGTTTTGATTTTGCTGGTAGAATTACTATTTGTCTTGTTGACTTTCCATCCGGAATGGTCAAAGCGAGTTAAGTATCGTGTAGTTGTTGCGTGCGAATGTGTGAGCCGTGTGGTGACGAGAATCCCATTTCACCCCAAGCGAAGTTGAGATGAGTAAGAAAGGACAAGCAACGGGACGGCGCTCCCTATAAGTTTCTATGATTGAACGTCGACATTTAAATTTTTTATTGTCGTAGATAATTATTTTTGTATTTTATCACGAACGATTTGGAGAAAATTTTATAATTTTATTTTTAACCGATTCGTGAGTCAATGTTTGACCGCGCGACCGTTAGACATTTTATGCATCGTAGAAATTACGACGCATCTCGTTATCATTTTTAAATTGTAATTTATATTTTTTGGAGTCCGCCGTCTTTGTTCCTTGACTTGGCAAAAGCTCGCGTTTTAATTAAATAGATATGCTTCCAATTAATTGTCAAATGTTACCTTTAATTTAAAAGGTTTTACAAGAGTTTTTATAAATACATTTTACAAAAAAAAATGTGATGAACCCCTCCCCTAGCCATGTAGCCGTCGGCTACTATCCCACACACAAACCAAACATTTTGAGTTCCCATGTCTATAATGATTACACTTATACTTCCCATGATTTGGTTTAACTACTTCTACACACAAAGGAAGAAAACACAAAGATCACATTTTTCTCCTCTTCTCTTTGTTCTCTCTTGCTTGGCCGGTCACCCACACACACATACAAAAACCATTGACAAGTTTTGATTGTTAAAAGCTATTTAAACCTCACTCAAAAATGATTTAGATCAAGGTAGGAATAAGTGGGAACTTGTTTTTCTTCTTTCCGTCCTCTTTTGGGTTCGGACGAGCAATAAACATAAACACCCTTGCCATTTGATTTTTCCAACTAGTAAATATTGTTTAGATGATGATAGCTTGATCATTTAAGGTAAAAAGAAGCACATGCATAAAGGTTTATACATGTTTGAGTTTTGAATAAGATAATGAGGTTTTGATCTAATTAAGTATTAGATGCTAGTGGGAAAGTGTTAATAAAAGGATTTTGAGAAGATTTGAATAACAAAAAGTGAAAGTCTTAGGGTTTTGGTGTGGTTCGAGTCACGGCAACAACAAGATGGAACAAGGCGAGTCCGAGTTTTAGTCCGAACTCGCTTATTTAAGCATCATGAGTATTTTTATTACTAGTAATATACTTGTTTTCGCAATTTGAATTGTTTTCGATTATTGCATGTGATGAAATCTAAGCGAACTTGCGTCGATTAGTTAGATTGTGATTTGGAATGATTGAGCGATGTAAATATTGTTGATAGATTAGTTTAGATGGGTCGTGAATGAATTTTTGGTCGAAAATGGATTTTTGGCGCGTTTTGTAGCTCGTAAATTTGAGCAGAAACTTTGACATGTATTTCGAGGTCCGAGATTTTGTAAAATCTGATTTTTATTTAGAAACTATGATAGAGCTTATTTTTAAGCTCGTTTTGATATAAAATGGAGCTCCTAACTCATAATAACAAATAATCTAGAGCGAAATCGAGATATACACTTTAAGCTAGAAAATAAAGTCACTTGTAATAAATATTAAAAGCTGGCAGATTCGAAAATGGACAATTGAGCACTTTCGGAATGTCATCTTAGTTTGCCGCGAGGTTTGTTAGTTTTAAAATCGCATGATAGCGGGTCAAAACTAAAAGTCAAATTTCTGCACTATATTAAAAATATAATAAGTTTCCAGCAGTATCTTGTAAGGGCATTTTGGTTATTTTCTGTTGAGATTCAGGTCTCGGCTAAAACTAAAAAGTTGTTCGGAATGTCGTTTTGCATAAAATCTATTTAGAGTCCGAGTAGTGAAAATGTGATATAACCGGTCATTTTAGACGGGTCAGATTTAGGGAAATATATATGTAAATAATAAAAGTCAAATAAAGTTCAATGTTGACTTTTGAAAGTCAACGGGTTGATATGAGACTTGTTGGATGTTTATAAAAATAATAAACACTAATATTATTACAAGTATAACATTTTAAACCTAACAATTTTTATGAACGGGAATAATTCTAAAAAATAGAAGCTATTGAAATATAGTATACTTATACATACAAGGATATAAGGAGAATATCGTCGAGAGTATCATATAAATGGCAAGACGATGGACGTACTCAATTTTATGGATTAACGTAACCAAATGGACGGACTTTCCGAAAATAGTAACTTTCTAAATATAGTAACTTACCAAAAATAGAAAGTTTTCGTTTAAGAGACGTATCATATAAATGAAAGAGAGGTCGTACTCAATTTTATGGGGTATTAGGATCTATGACGCGCAAGTGGATTTCTCATCACATGTGTATGTATATCTATATAGTTTTGATAGTAGCGGTATACGCACTATTCGATCGTACTTTATTGTATAGTAATCGAGTGACATAAATTATAGGTCGCAGTTGAGTTCGTTGTTGAGACATCTTGGGATTGTTTTGTTTGTTTTGATCTTAGGTTTCGATCAAGGTGAGTTCATAGCCTCGCATTTAAACTGATTTAAATGTTTTATAACCCGCAAGGGGGATGTATGTTTGTTTTGAAAATTGAACGCGATGTGTTTTGATACGTAATATGATTTCGCACTATGAGTATATGCCCTTTGCTGTGTGACCGTTAATTACTGAGGAGGTAAACGATGAATGCATTGAATAGATCTATTGGGACTAGGGGTAGTGGCATACTTCCCAGTAGTATTTTATCCTAAATGATAAATTAGTTAAGGTTCGGTACACGGGCTCATGTTTGTGGAAATCATGACATAACTTGCCTTGTAAGCAAAGCTATATTTGTTTTGTGGAACCAAATATGCGTTCTGACTGTTATTTGTAAACTCTATGAATTCACTCAACGTTTTGTTGACGTTTTTAAGCATGTATCTCAGGTTTAGGAGCTGTTGATGGCTTGGAAGGAACGGAACGCGGATATCAAGAGTTGTGTCTCGGTGAAAATTTGTACATTTAAATAAGATGATGTTTTAGAAAAGAAGTCGTGCCGTATCTTTTTGAAATGAAATTTCTAAGTTGGTTTGGGACCTTGTAACTCTAATTTTCCTTTTATAAATAAAATAAAATTTTGTTTTATAAACGCATCATTTGATCGTTTACTAGGACTCGTGTGTATGAATTACGAAGCATCCCAATGTGGTATTCCGTTGCGTTATGATTTTTGGTGGTGTTACAAATAGAGACTTAGCCTACATCAAGGTTAGTTTTGTGCAACATATATATAAAAATAGAAGAACTATATGGTGAAGAAAATGACATCTTTCTTTGGTCAAAACTCAAAGGATTGTCGAAGAGGAGAAGTGATGATGAATGTGTGCATGCTCCCCCTTGACGGGTGCTCTCTCTTGTTCGAGGCATCAAGATATGATTAAAAAGCTACAAAAAAGGAATAGTGCAAAACTAGATTCGTCCTTGGTTGAGTAAAATATATACAACAAAGTGTATATAAGATGCATGATATAAATGCACGACAGAAGCTCCCCCTTGCTCGAGGGCGTCAAGTATGATCCTACAAAACAGAAACTTAGTGCAATAATAACTTTTGTCCATAGACAAATATGTCATATACAACAAGTGTATAGACGACTCAATATGATTGCTTGACGAATGCTCCCCCTTGTTCGAGGGTGTCAAGATAAACCTACAAAAAGGAATATAAATGTTGCAAACTTCATCCTTAGATGAGTATGCCATATACCACAAAGTGTATATGCTTGAACCTACAAAAGAAAATTAATAATTGCAAACATTGTCCGGAGACAAGTATGCCATATACCGCACCGTATACATGAGTGAACCTAAAAAAGAAATAATATGAAAAATGCAGATTTCGTCCATAGACAAGAATGCCATATACATTAAGTGTATATTTGAACCTACAAAAAAATTAGTGCAATATATACTTCGTCTTTCGTTTAAGTCATATAAAATAAGATGTATGTATGATGCAAGAGTATAAATGATATAATCACAAGCAACTCAAATTAGAGAATTATGATCATATATCAAAGCATCCTATGAGGTGCAGTCTTCTACTAAGGAGGAAATACGACTATAAGGTAAAAACTAAGAATATAAAATGATTCTCAAAATAAACTCCTAGAAAAGTAAACTAGAACTAAGATAATGTCAAAAAGTATAATCCTACTACTTGCATCATCGTGGTTTGTTTTGGTGGCGAGGTTGTATTGGTTGTGAGTTCACTGGTAGGTGGTGGTGGAAGGATTCATGATGATTCTTCTTGTAATGAAGACTCAGTAGAAGACTTAAGTTTGATAGAAGTAAAAGGTTCAACTCTAAACCTTACCTTGTTAGATTAATGGAGCACTTGAGGTGCTAGGCCAGGTCACTTTGTAAGTGGTGGAAGATGTGGCAGAAGATGGTGATGACAATGCAAGCAACTAACAATGTATGCTTAATAATACAGGGGTGACGATGATTATGCATTTATAAGCATGTAATGAGAAATATGGATTAAAGTATGATGAATGTGCGAAAGAGCACAAATTAACTTGATAAAGCAAAATGATCTTTATCGACCTACATAAATCTAAACAAGTTATTACAAGATAAAAACAAGAATATCATTTCACAACATGATATCTAAAACATTTATACTAACAAATGCTGATGAGGTGTCATTTTATACACTTTTTCAGGGTCGTTTAACCCCCAAAATCATGCATTTATGCCCAAAATAGGTACTTAATCGTTCCTTTTCAGGTATTTAGCATTTGAAAGGCATTTAGAGGAAATACACGTGACTTGGGCTCATTTGGAGAAGAAACGGACAAGACTACGGACCTACACCAACATCTCTCAAGAATCTCTACTCAGAAGCTAGAGACGACGTCACAGATTACACGCGACGCCGTCACCACTCCTACCACGACGGCGTCACAAGTCCTTACGGCGGCGTCAGATCGCACGACCCTGCCTAGGATCTAGAATATTCTACTCGTGATGGCGTCACGATTAAAACGCGCCGCCGTCATAGCGATTTATCAATGTATACAAACCCGAATTTAAGGTTTTAAGTGTGTAATTTTAGAGTAAAAGAAAGGGACGAACCCTAGTTCGTTTGGCAGCCATTTAGGACAATTTTAGGGCCTCAAAACCCTATTATACTTCCTTTAATTCTTGTTTTAATCAAGTAAGATTATCTTTAATCATTCAATATGTCTTGTTGTGTGATTAATTTATGTTCTTGCTTTACCTATATCATGCTTGGCTAAACCCTTAATTGTGTTCATTTATGATTGTATCAAACCTAGAATGTAGATCTTAGTGGTGTTGCTTCTTGTGATGAATATGCATGTTAAATCTTAGAAAAACAGCTTTCTGTCTATAATCGATGTAGATATGTCTAAAGAAACATGATTGTGTAGAAAGGATATCATCAGGTAACAGTCTTCATACTACCTTGCCCCTTATATGGTTGATCCACATTTAATATATTTCAAATGCATTTAATATACTCTTGGGGGCCGGGTAATAGTCTTTGTACTACCATACTTTATGTTTTGCCTCAACGGAATATTAAATAGACGGTGGGTTCATGTAATTCGTTCATGACTTAGAAAATAGTTACATAAATCATCACAAATGTGACAAAGCAACAACACTAGGAGAAGCAATCTAGGGAGTAATACATGATTAAATGAATACAATCTTTAATTATATTGTTATCACCAGTTTATCTCAATGTAGCGTAGTTTTATTTGTTTTATACTAAACCAAACACACTCTCATATATGATTTACTGTTTCTTTTTAAATACTAAATAATACAAAGATATAATTTCTTCTCAAAAACCCTTGAGAAATTCTGTTAGATCGTGATCAAGCCTTCCCAACCTATTCCCCTAGTGAACAATAACAACCCCCCCCCCCCGAGTCTTGCTTATACTACTACTACAACGATTAGGTGCTCTGCCTAGGGAGTTGTAAAACTTCGTGTAGAAGTCCTACGACGACCGCATCAAGTTTTTGGCGACGCCACATGGGGAATAGTTAGGTTTTAATCATAGTTTAGCTTAGTTCTACTTGCTACTTTCAAGTAACATTTAATTTCCGCATATAAGCTTTCTCGTAGTCTATCTTTTTCTTCATGTTATTTGTTTCGTAATCCATACTCGTCAACCATCATGAGAGACAAGAATCCTATTCGTACACTAGGAGACTACTCCAAACCTAGCCAAGAGGGCTACATGAATACCATTGAGATGCTCATAGGGAACAACGTGGCACCTCTTCGATCTGACACCATCCGGTTGGTGCAAAACGGATGCTCATTCCACGGACTTCGGTCCGAGGATCCAAACCAACAACTCTAGGATTTCCTTAAACTAGTGGACTCACTTGACCTTGATGGTGCAAACAGGGAAAGAACGCGCCTGCGTTTATTTCAATTTTCCCTTCGCGATCAAGCTAGCAATTGGCTTGAACGTCTTCCAGCAGGATCTATCACCACATAGGAGGATCTTACTACCCGATTCCTTGCTTAATTCTTTCCATCGGGAAGGACCGTACAACTCCGCAATGATATCCTGGTGTTCCAACAACATCATGGAGAATCTTTATCTGAAGTATGGACTCATTTCAAGGACTTACTATAAAAAGTCCCTCATCATGGCATAGACCTTTGGCTCTAAGTCCAAATTTTTTATGACCATGTCAACCCTGTCACAAGACGAACCATTGACCAATCGGCCAGTGGCAAACTTCGTGACCTAAACGCCGAAGAATCCTGGGCATTATTAGAGGAACTCACCCTCTATGACAATGAAAGTTAGAATGACCCAAGGGACCTATCTAAGCCACTCAAGGCAATCACTTTGCCTCAAGATGTCTTGAGTACATCCAACTGTCGTCTAATCGAGCTCGAAAATCAAGTCCAACACTTGATGGAAGCTCATCTTGCTCTAACACAACCTACTCAAGAAAATAAAATCACTACCTCATGTGAGATCTGCAGTGGTCCCCACGACACTTAGTATTGCATGGAAGAGCCCGAACAAGCCTTTGTTGAATACGCATCCTCGCGTACCGATGAAGCGGGAGGTAAGTGGTATACTTTCAAACCCGAGCAAAAAAATCTTGGTGACACATATAATCCATCGTGGAGAAGTCACCCGAAGCTTAGGTGGAGACAACCCTAAAATTCTCAAAATAATTTTTCAAACCCACCTAACCGGTTCCAATCCAACGGTTCAATCCCGAACTGCTCCTTCAACAACCATCCTCAAAACTTTAACAATCAATCGGATCTAGAAGGACTGGTATCCAACTTCATGGCATCTCAAGAAGCTAGACTGTCCAAGTTTGAAACCGATTTTAAATAATAGCAAAGTGTGATGACTAACAAAATCGACACAATGTTGAAGGCCATTACCGCTCAAATAGCGGGAGCACTACCTAGCGATATAGTTAAGAACCCGAAACTGAGCACTTTCCTAGTTTTGCCTGCTCGTTCTTACCCAACAATGGACCCGCAATGCTCAACACAAATTCACAGTTCAATCAACGCCATCACGATCCACCCCAAGCAACAAAGCGATTCATGTGATGGCAGAACTGAAGAGAACAAGGAAGAAGAGAAGGACAGCCCGGAAAATATCCATTTCAACTCCTCCACACCACCCGATCCATCAGTTTTATTCATCAACGAAAAAGTCCTTAAATTCAATTCATTCTTTGAATCGCTCGGACTGGTTCCCCCTTTAACAACCCGAGTTTCACAACGCGTATGACGATCACGAGTTCGACGTCATAATTATTATTTTATGAGTTTTCGTAAGCGAACGCCGACATTTAAATTTTTATTTGTCGTAAATAATTATTTTCGTATTTTATTACAAACGGAAATTTGAAATATTTATTTTTGACGTTTCGCGAGTCACCGTTTGACCGCGCGTTAGTTAATCGTTTTAAGCATCGTAAAAATCTACGACGTGTCTCGTTATTATTTTTATGATCATAAATTATTATTTTTCGAACCTTGTCGTCCTTGTTCCTCGTCCTTGGCCAAAGCTCGCGTTTAAGGCTCGCGTTTTATTTAAATGGGTACAAGTTACATTTAAATTTAATATTACATAAGATTTTTACTAGTAATGAAAAAGAAAAAAAAAATAAACATGCATGCCTACACTTATAGCCGCCGGCTATAGTGTATACACACACTTCAACTTTTTATTTTTCCTAGTTAGAAATCATCATTTGCTTGATACTTCCAAGTTTGATTAAAACCTTTCACCTCACAAGTAAATATTCATAGTTCAAACATTTGTTTAATCCCCTTCTCTTTGCACTCTAATCGGCCGAGTACCACCACCCAAACACACCATCCATTTTCCATTTTTGATCTTGAAAATACATTTAAACAATACTCAAACAATGATATGAATCAAGAAAGAACCAAGTTTTAGTAGCTTTCTCCTTTTCTCCTTTCTTGTTGGTTCGGTCAAAGCAACAAACACCCCTACTTTTGGTGTTTTGATTTTCTAACTATCAATAATCTTTCAAAAGGTGTTTAATTGATCATCAATGGAAGAAAAAGACACATGCAATATGTTTTCATGCATGTTGGGATTTTACTAAAATAGGAAGATTTTGATTGAAGTGGTGGGTTAAAAACTAGTGGGGAAATATAATAAGAGTTTTTGGTGAAGGATTTGGTTGGTATAAAGCTACGGTTTTGGTTGTGGGTTCGGTTCTAGTCGCGGGTACAAAGATAAAAGGGTAGTGGGTTCAAGTATTAATAAACCTCAAGTAAGGGTTTGGTTTAGTGTTAGTTTTAATTTGGTTTTGGTTAGGTGTTTTGGTTGAGCCGCGGGTACCACGACAAAAAGGAACAAAGGAGACAAGTGTGACCATTTATCGAGTCCGATCTTTCTTGTTATAGCATTGTAAGCGCTCTTTTTATTTTTGTTTTGTTCGATTTTGTATATTTATTGATATTAGTTGTTGCATGCAATGTTGCAAAAATAGGCCTATGCGGCCTTGTAATCGTCGATTAATCGCTACTCGGCCATACACCTTGGAAAATAAGACAAATCAGGTGAAAAATCGGTCTGGTCAAAAATCGGTAAAAAATTGGTCAAATCGGACAAAAATTGGTCAAATCGGACAAAAATGAGTCAAATCGGTCAACAAAAGTCAAACATTTTTGTTTACAATGTGACTTTGAATTGTTAACTGTTAACATTTATATATAAAATTTGCAAAACCGATTAATCATCGATTAATCGCTCCTAGACCGATTACAGGCTACAGGGTGGTCGACCGCCCGGCTAGCGACTCGCGATTTTCGTAACATTGGTTGCATGTGATGAAATCGATAAGATCTTGCGCCGATTAGTTAGTTGATGTTATAAAATGATTGAGCGAGTTTAGTGTAAATTATAGGCCATATTAGATGTGTCGTAAGTGAGATTTTGGGTCAAAAATGAGTTTTGGCGTGATTTACAAAAGGTATATTTTGTGCAGAGACTTTAGCACGGTAAATAAGGGTCAAGATTTTGCGAAATTTGATTTTGGACCTACAAATATCATAAAGCTTTCTTAGACGATCGTTTTGATTTAAAACAGAGCTTCTAACTCCTAATAACGAAGAAATTAGAGCTAAAACGAGATATATGTTTGAAGTATAAAAATTCAGCACTTGTTGAAAATGGTAGTTGCTGTCAGAAAATTAAACGCTTGTTTTGAACACCTTCGAGTCCGTTTCGGCCTTCCGGAGAAACACGAAAGTTGCATAGAATGATGTGTTATTTTATTGCGAGGCTCGCTGATCTTAAAATCGAGTGATAACCGGTCAAAACCTAAGGTCAAAGTCTGTGTTTTTATTAAAAGAGTCAAAGTTCCTGCCGAAACTTGAAGGGGCATTTTGGTCATTTTTCGTCAAGTTTTGGGTCTCGGCTAAAACTAAAAGATTGTCTAGAATGTCGTTTTACATAAAATCTCTTTTGAGTCCGAGTCATGAAAACGTGATATAACGGGTCTTTTGGAGCGGGTCGGGCTTAATTACGAATATGTATAAATAGACAAAGTCAAATAAAGTCTAACGTTGACTTTTGAAAGTCAACGGGTTAATACTAAACTTGTCAGATGTTATACAAAGTAATTAAACTCTATTATTATTACGAGTGAGATATTTTAAACTTAACTGTTGTTATGAACGAGGAAGATTATAAAAACAGAAGCTTTTGTAATATACGAGACATAATCCCGATATTAGTAACTAATAATCAAAATGAATGTCGAAGGTTCGACGAGACTCACTAAAAGTGGTAACTTTATGAAAATAAGAACTTTCCAAGAATAGAAAGTTTTCGATTAAGCAATGTATAATATAAATAAAAGAACGATCGTAACCTAATATTGTGGGGTTTTAAGATCTAAGGCGTAAGTGGATTTCTCATCACATATGAATATATACTTGATACGATGTACGCATCGTTGACTACACTTTTTGTTATAGTAATCGAGCGACATAAATTATAGGTCGTGTTCGTGCTCGTTGATTTTCTGTGGATTGTTTTGATTATTTGATCTTCAGCTTCGATCAAGGTGAGTTTATAGCCTCGTTTTTTAACTATTTTAAATGTTTTTAAACCCGCGAAGGGGATACTTGCTTGTTTTGTAAAATAAGAACGCAATATGTTTTGATACTAAATATGATTCCATTCACTATTGAGTATATGCCTTTTATTGTGTAGCCGTTAGTTGTCTTGTTGTGGGTAAACACTAATGCATTAAATAGATCTATTGGGTTTGACAACCCTGTCAAGGGTATGAATCCAAAGGTGAGCACCATGTAACGGAAATTTTGTGGTTAGTATTAGGGGAGGTGGTATACTTCCCGGTCATGATTTCGTCCTACGGGATGAATGTGTTAAGTTTCGGTACACTGGCTCATTTAGTTGGAAATCAATATTTTTATAACTTGTCTTACAAGCAATGTTATATGTTTTGTTGAACCAAATATGCGTTCTAACTGTTGTTTGCAAACTCTATGAATTCACTCAATGTTTTGTTGACGTTTTTAAGCATGTATCTCATGTTGGTTGCTGTTGATGGCTTGGATGTGACGGAACGCGGATATCAAGGGCGGTGTCTTGGTGAATAGTGATGTTTAATAAAAACGATGTTTTAGTAATGGAAGTCGTATTAAGACTTGTAAAAGTATAATTATCTACTGTCTTTTAGGACCTATGTAACTCTGATCTTTCTAATAAATGAAATTGTGCTTTATAAACGTATCTTTGAATGTTTACTGGGACTCGTGTGCATGCATTATGAAGTAGCACTCCAAATGTTGTATTCCGCTGCGTATCGTAGTTTGGGGGTGTTACACAGTGGTATCAGAGCATGAGTTGTAGTGAACTAAGTTGTTTTACAAAACTTGGACTACAACTGTTTTTGGAAAAATTTCATGAGTTTTTCACCGATGTCCGATATCCGTGCGCGTGTTGTTCCCGATCCTTAGAAGCCTTATGTGCTATATTTGATTGCATATTATATGCGTAATAAGTGGGATACACTTGATATAAGTAATGAATATATAAGTAAATATATATATTCGGCATCCGTTCTATTATGTATGGCTATATATATAACTCGATATTTGCACCTCGCGAAAAAATTAATTTCTTTATGCATTTTATGCAATATCATAAAACCATCCTGATATGCGATGAGTATAATTTCTGCACATGATTAAAAATATGTATGATAATCATTTCCTTTCTTTTGTAGTATCATGGGCTAACCACTGTCGCCGGATCGCGTATTCAACTTCCCCTCAGACGAGCTGGAGCCACACCCAGCCTATGATTTCTTTGCACCCGGACCATTACCAGGGTATGTTGGTAACCTGAACAACAACAGGTGGCTTGAGGCGAATGATTACTTACTTGGAGAGCTTGAAGCTATGGCGGACGAGCCGATGGTCGTACTTGCGATTGAGGAGGTTGCTGAGCCGATGGTCGAGGAAGAGGAGCAGATGGTTGCTCCTGTGATAGATATGGAAGAGGACTTGGTCGTGCTGTTTGGTGAGGATGATGACTCCGAGGGACTCAACAAGGAGGAGGATTAGGAGGTGAACGAGGAGTGGCTGATGGCTCCCGTCACACCACCTCTGATGCCGTTTATGCCCCCACCGAGTGTCTACAAGGTGGGAGGTCCATCTACTGTTGCTGATGAGGGACCGTCTTTCCCCCTCCCAACACCTGGATTTCTTATACCTCCGTCGATGATCGAGGACTTGAGTACCTGCATGAGTAACCTGGAGTATGGACATGGACAACTTGTGAAGAAGGTGATCCAAGTGAGCGATGCAGAGGTGGCGCACGATATTTTTATTAGGGATATGGGCCTTAGGGTTTCTGCGACAGAGGGACAGGTGCAAGTGATGGCGTCCTAAATGGTTCAGGCCATTGGTAGGCTGGAGCAGATTAGTGTTCAGATAGAGCAGGGTCAGCAGGCCATGACCCAGAGTGATGAGGTGATTGGGGGATTGACCCAGCAGGTACAGACATTGCAGGCCATTATGCAGCATAGAGACACACAGACCTAGTAGCTACAGACTATGACGGCAGAGATGAGCAGCCGTGAGGGCACATTGATGAGTTGGAGAAGAAGACACAACCTGGACCTCAGTAGTCCTATCAGTTGTTTATTTTGATTTTTAGATTAGATTATGACCACTTGTATAGCCACTAAATTGCTAGTGCCAGTTAGTGAGGTCATGCTGCCGGGTGTATTTTTGGTTTTTGTAAACACCGCAGCCATTCGGATATGTTAAGATTCATGTATTAGAAACATAGAATCATCATGATTGGATGTATTGGTCTTGGAACCAGAGATTGTAACTTTTGGGGGATTTTTGGTTGTATGTGTACTACCCCCAGCATTGATATTATTATTATTGTTAAGGGATTATGATTATCCTTGATTATAAGTTTGCATGATTGCTGATGTTGATGCTCTGAGTAGCCCTGTTATTAGATTGACTTAATCACGAGAGCGAAATGATTCTGGTTGGTGGATCTTTCGCACGCGTGTGATACTTGCTTGCATTATCCATGAGTGGGTATTATTTTTTAAGCTTGCTGTGACCGTTGACCAAACTGTATTTAATGATGCGATAATTTTAAAACTGTGAAATGCGATAACGAATTTGTATGTTGAACAAATGCCGTTGCGTGAATCATACTGACTTTGTTGTATAAACTGTTTGTGTGAACAATAAAAAAATATGTTTTCAAATTTCATAAACTGACCCTATGGTGTCAAATAAAATTTTCTTTTCAAAAAAAAAATTTCAAAAAAATAAAAATTATTTTTAAATAATAATAATGGAAGATGGAATGATGCTATCTTCTTTTCTTTCTTTTAAAACAATCATGTTTTTATTTTTATTTAAAAAAAATTATGCCGAGAAAATGACTTACGCGTATAGCGTATGAAAAAGGAACGTTTTAACGAGGATGGACATGATGTCGTTTGGTCTTCAATTATGCATAACTTGATCAACTATGCATAATTTAGGAAGATACACGCTATGTCGGGTAAATCTTCACCCTTCAAAATACTTAATAGTTAGGATAAATGTGTGGGTCAAGCTTCCGGAAGGAGAAAATATTTTACCCCTGCTACGGATTCTTATGCAAGTAACCCTACTCCTCTTGACTGCATGGAGAGAGTCTTATGCGAGTCGTTATGACCAAGTCGTCTCGAAGAGAAAAGTACCTACGGTATTTTTCCGAACAAATGTGTCTAGAAAGGAGTGAAATTTAGTTCGTGGTAATGTAGAACGGTAAATGTTATGAAGACATGTCAAGACCAAGTGTAGTCAGTGTGCTAGTATATAAGGTGGTTAGATGATGAGATACCAAGAAACCGGATACCGACACTGAGAATGGATCTTCTTGGAGTCGCAAGATTCTTAAGGTGGGTGGAAGCTGAGATGGTTAGCCCCGAGGGTGAAAGTGAGAAATGAAGAAGACTTATCCTACATTGGAAGTATGTTGCCTTTGATGTATCAACTGATGGCCGTGAAGAGGACTTCTTTCCCTAAAATGGAATATAGCGGTAGTGTAGTTTCAAGTATACCTGATGTCGTCGAGGATCAGAATAAGGCACTAAGCGACACTTGACTTAAGGTTAGTGATCCTTACTCCTTGACGTAACGACTTCGTGTGCGTATGAAAGAGCGAAAAGATTGGAGATTATAGCCGAATGGTAACATCTATTTCCATCCTGGAGGAATCAATCAAAGTAGCTAACGCCCTAAGTCGAACGGTATCAAATTAGGAATGCGAGTGATTGTTTTGATTCATCAAGATATGACGCGATGTATTGGGATCAAGCTGATTGTGCTAGTCGCGGTGCGTAAACGTTGGAATTTTTTTATTTATTTTTCGTCAAACGAGCAACGAGCCCATGATGCTCAATTGTTTTCTTGATTGTTTTCAATCTGTCTTTCGACAATACGTGTTACTAGTGGGATTATCGCTGCCGAATTATGTGATTTATGTGCTTTAGGTGCTATGTGCTTTGAATGTTAATGAGCGCTTATGTCGCTTTTGTGAAGCGATGATATGGCTTAGGACGTGAGTGTATGGGTATACTTACCCAAATGAAGATGAAGGTTGATTTGAGAGGTACGCAAGCTTAATGCTCCATGGACAATTGTGGGTTGTCAACCCGCAAGCTTGACTATGGTTGGCCAAAATCTAGCCGTGATCGAGATCATTTCCAAGAAGCTTGGCCATCTGGAAAGCTCAGTATAATGAGTAATCTAAACGGTTGGGTATGAACCCGCGTGATAAGCATAACTATTGCTAAGGCTTTCCAATAAGTAAGCGCGGTTATTTTGCTAAAACTTATAGAAAGCAGGCATGATTGCTGCTAAGCGTGATCATAAGCTAAGTAGAAATATAAAGTTATTTTAAAATGACGAATAGGCGATTATGTGCTTATATGACTATGTGGTTATGTGTAATGAGGCTATAATGCGTTTGATGGGGTCGTATGTACTCCGGACTATTTTTCGCAACCGGTGATGCATTATTTAATGAGACGGGGAGGGCGATGTTTGCTTTGATTTTGGATATCGATGAGTATTTTGGTTTTGATTGTTGACGTATGTTTTGATTTTGGTTAGCGATGTATGTTTCGGTTTTGTGTAATGTTGTGCGTTCTGTTCTGTTTTAAAAACGAAGCTATTTATGTTTTCTCGGATATGTTACGTGGCATATTTTGTCTCTTGTAATAAGAGCAATTATAATTATATTTTTAATTTTGTTGGTATGGATTATCATTTATTCTGTTGACTTCCGTCCAAAATAATCAAGGCGAGTATGATAACGCGTGATCTTTGCGATCGATCACGTGAGTCCGTTCGATAATAAGGAAACCGTCTCACTGCAAGAGAAATCACGACGAATAAGAAAAGGGCGAGCACCGGGACGACGCTCCCTTAAGGTGGGTGGAATGTAACAACCTGAGTTTTACGACGCGTATGACGATCCCGAATTCGACGTCATAATTATTATTTTATAAAATTGTGTGAGCGAACATCGACATTTAAATTTTATTTGTCGTAAATAATATTTTCGTATTTTATTACGAATGGAAAACTTATAATATTTTAATTTGATGTTTTCGCTGAGTTTAAAAAACGTTTGACCGCGTGTTCGTTAAACGTTTTAAGCAACGTAAAATTTTTTGACGCATCTTGTTATTATTGTTTTAAAATCGTAAATTTATTATTTTTACGAATGTCGTCTTATGTTCCTTGTCTTGAGCCGGACCCGCGTTTGAAAAGAGTACACATTTTATTAAATGTTTTAAAGCAAGAAAATGTAACGGAAAATAAAAATGGTCTCGGAAGTGTAAGCCCGAGCCACGGTTGTCGGTTTTTCATTTAAGTAAAACATAGACGTGTCAAGAATTTAAAGAAGAAAAGAAAGAAGGACTATTGTTGCCAAATGACTAAAGTAATTTTCTATAAATAAGAACCTAAACACACACATTATGACTTTTACCAAAAACATTTTCTCTCCTCCCTCTCTCCACCTTGGCCGCCGGCTGCCACCATCACTCCACCACCGGAAAAGTTTTTCGGTGACTGAAAACCGCCGTGTCGCCGAAAAAAGTCACATGCACAATAAACAACCTATATTTTCTGAATCCTCTCTTCATTTCCTACACATCTATCCAATAAAATTATACATGCAAGGAGTATTTTTGGAGTTAGAGTTCGGGTTAGTTTCAAACATTTTCGGTTTAAATGAGGTGTTTATCGAAGCTAAATAAACGTTATGGAAGCTCGGTTTTAATTAAAAAGTTTATGGTTTTGGTTTTTGAGGTTGGTTCGAGTTCGGATAGACACAAAAGGGGACAGGTTGAGTTCCATTCTTGTCCAATCATGCTATGTATAGCATTGTAAGTATTTTATTACTAGTTTTATAATTGTTTTTCTTTAATAAATGTATGTGGTGAAATCAGAGCGAGCTTGCGTTAGACTAGATTGGAATTGATATTGGAGATGTTAATGGGCTAGATGATGTAGATTTGAGGTTGTCGGAAGCCAAAAATATGGTTTTGATGGGTTTTTAAAAATGTAAATTCGAACAGTAGGTTTGGCATAGAAAACGAGGTTCAAAAAATCATAAAAACTGATTTTTGATTTTGAAATATGATAGAGTTCATCCTAATGTACGTTTCGGTAATTCGAACGACCCGTAACTCCTTATAACGAAGAAGTTATGGCGAAAACAAGATTTGAAAACTTGAAAATTGTCCAAACAGCTCTTGCATATTTTTGGTTGCTGTCAGAATTTTAAATGGCCGTTTTGAGCACTCTCGATTTCGTTTCGGCTTTCCGGCGAAACACGAAAGTAGCTCAGAATGATGTTTTACTTTGCCGCGAGGCTCGCTGATCTTAAAATCGAGTAATAACGGATCAAAACCCAAGGTCAAAGTCTGCGTTTTTAATAAAAATGTCAAGGTTCTTGCAGAAACTTGCAGGGTAAAACTAAGTCTAGCGTTGACTTTTGAAAGTTGTCCGGAATATCGTTTTACATAAAATCTCTTCTTTGTCCAAGTCGTGAAAATGTAATATAGCGGTTCATTTAGAGCGGGTCAAATTTAGTAACATATATAAAATGTGTATAAAAAGTCAAAGTCAAACAAAGTCTTGCGTTGACTTTTGAAAGTCAACGGGTTAACACTAAAACTTGTCGGATGTTATAAAAATAATTAAAAAGCTATTATTACTACGAGTAAGATATTTTAAACTTAGTCGTTCTTATGAACGAAGTAGATTCTAAAAATAGAAACTTTTGAAATATACGGGACATAATCCCGATATAGGTAACTAATAATCAAAATGAATGTCGAAAGTTCAACGAGATGACTAAATATCATTATAAATATAATTAGAAGACGAGACTTACTAAAAACGGTGACTTTCCGAAAATAGTAACTTTCTAAAAATAGAAAGTTTCCTAAAATAGAAAGTTTTCGATTAAGTGACATATGATATAAATAAAAGAATGATCGCAACTCAGTTATGTGGAGTTTAGGATCTAGGATGCGCAAGTGTATTTCTCATCACATGTATATGTATATCTATATAGTTTTAATAGTTGCAATATACGCACTATTCGATCGTACTTCATTATATAGTAATCGAGCGACATAAATTATAGGTCGCGGTTGAGCTCGTTGTTGAGTAGTACGTGATTGTTTCGGTCATTTGATATTCGGCTTCGATCAAGGTGAGTTCATAGCCTTGCTTTTCAGTGTTTTAAATGTTTTTAAATCCGCAAGGGGGATACTTGTTGTCTTATAAAAATGAGAACGCAATATGTTTTGATGCTAAATATGATTTCATTCACTATTGAGTATATGCCTTTTACTGTGTGATCGTTAGTTGCCTTGTTGTGGGTGAACGCTAATGCATTAAATAGATCTATTGGGTTTGACAACCCTGTCTGGGGTCTGAATCAGTTGTGACCACCATGTCAAACGAACATTTTGTAGTTAGTATTAGGAGAAGTGGCATACTTCTCGGACATAATTTCGTCCTACGGGATGAATGTGTTAAGTGTCGGTACATGGACTCATTTAGTTGGAAATCAATATTTTTATAACTTGTCTTACGAGCAATGTTATATGTTTTGTTGAACCAAATATGAGTTCTAACTATTATTTGTAAACTCTATGAATTCACTCAACGTTTTGTTGACGTTTTTAAGCATGCATCTCAAGTTAGGTATTGTTGATGGCTCGGATGGGACGGAACGCGGATATCAAGGACGGTGTCTCGGTGAAGTGGTGTAATAAACTAAACAAGTGTTTTAGAAATCAAGTCATGTTGTGACTTTTAGAAACAATTTCTATAATGGTATTGGGACCTATGTAACTCTGATCTTTCTAATAAATGAAATACTATTTTATAAACGTATCTTTGAACGTTTACTGGGACTCGTGTGCTTTTATTATGAAGTAGCACCCCAAATGTTGTATTCCGCTGCGTATCGTAGTTTGGGGGTGTTACAATGGGTATGTGTGAGGAAAAGTTAAATTTGAATAACGAAGATTAATACCGCAAATGCTTGAAGTTTTAGGAAAAAAATTTTGCCGTAGAAAACTCTACTTATAATTCGGAGTTGATTTTTGGATGAAGCAAGTAATATAAAGTATAATTTCATTAGACATAAAACCAGTGCCCCTATTACAGTATCAAAAAATATTAAAAATATTTTTCGCTACGTCGTATGCCGGGGCACTGGTTTTGTGTCTAATGAAATTATACTTTTTTGCGCTAAACTGTTAACAAAGAATTTTTTTCCAAACTAAGATAAATAAACACTTAATCATATAAGGTCCAACGAGTCCACAAAAGATAAGCCCAAATAACTAAGGATATATGAATCACAAGGCCTCAAAAATATATTCAATGAAGCCCAACAACAAAGATAATAATCACCAAGTAGTAAGTAAAAGATGATGAGGGAACGTACCTTGTTATTTTTGGTCTTTGGGTATAAGTCTGACTCACAAGTTTTAGTGAGGAAAGCTTTATTAACTAGACCCAACGCATTGGATACGAGTCTTTGAACAATTATTTTTCTATTTATATTTTAACCTTTGATGTTGGTTACTTGATTATTTTGATCCAATATATTTTTATTATTTTTTCCAAAAATAGTGAAATAAATTAGCAAGAATTAGACAAGTTTTAAATAATGCTTTGTTTTTTCTTTTGATAAAAAAATTAGCTAAACCCATATAATAAAGAAAAATTATTTTGACAATTTTATTTATTGTAGCACGGTACCTTCAGATGACACTAGCTAGTACCTTTTCACGAGGGTACCGGAGGATCCGGATTAACAGATACAAGAGATTATTTATATCCTTTGATTTTAGCCAAATTTATTTTCTATTGCTAAAGGGCTTTTGAGTCTAGCCAAGGAGATATTTTAGGACTATATAATACATGTATTTATAAGAATAAGAAGAGTTGAGATGTACCTTTTCCGAGACATGTACTTTTAATCTATAGGAGCTCTGGGAATTTTTGCGTCAAAATCTATGATCATTTTGATGATCAAAGCTTCTTCAAGGATTAGGAAACAAATAGATCTAAAATAAAATGGGATATTTTTCTAAAAGAAAATCTTGGACTTAAGAATTTACATAACTGATTTATTCAAGAGAAATCTTTCTTTGTAGTTTTCAAAATTTATTTGATCAAATTTAAAGATTTTAAAATACAATATATTTTAAAAATCTTTGATAACCTGTTCTGATACCAATTGTGGAAAACTAAAAAGGTGAGTTGAATAGTTTTACCAATTAAAATTTTCATTTTAATTTATTTAGTTAATTGTTTGTTAGAATATTTATTTCTAGATAAGGGTAATGATTATATACATATACATGTATATGAATGCGATAAACAAGAAATAAAATATATATGGATGACACAAGTATTTATAGTGGTTTGGCTACAAGGACTCTTTCCTTGCCCTGCTCCACTCCCCGAGTACCCAACTCGAGAGTTCGTAAACACTGCATTTACAAGATCCTTATTTTGGCGGAGAAGCCTCACAACGTTGCTTAGACTTTTATCCGGTACTAAGCTAAATACCATGTCCTAACACCGGTAGAACCAACCCTACATCGCTTACACTTTATTCGAAACAAAGCTAAATACCGAGTTCTAACACTGGTAGAACTAACCTTACAATACTTTCAACACAAACCCAACTATCGTATTCTAACCTCGCTAGAATTAGCCTATATACCCTCTACACATTACAAGGTGTTTGTTCGATGAATGTAATGAATGAATGACGATCTAAGATCAGTAGTAGATCTTAATGAGATGAGAAATACTTGCGACAAGTGAACTTGAGGCTTGATTTTGTATGCATAACTTGGTTACATATTCTTATATTAAGAAAATCACCAAAACTAAAACAAGACATAGCACAACTTGTTTACACCCAAATATTAAGATCCAAACCACAACATCTAAGCCGCCATTAAGCAACTAAGATCGAGCTATAACCATAAGAAGAGTAGAAAGAAGATGGAAGAATATATTTGAAAGAAGAGAGAGTTTTGAAGGATTACACACACTAACCAAAAACCTAGTATGGTAACCAACACCTTCTCCATGTGTGGAGAGGGTTGTATTTATAGTCACATACCCTAGACATAAGCGTGATGGTCTAATCTACATAGAGGCCAGTGCTTAAATGAGCTTGATGATGGGCTTTAGCCCCCAAACATGGACAAATATTAAGCTTAAAACCCAACCGTTTGAACCGACTAGCATATTAAAATACAATTCTCTAATATTACAAGACACCGAATACAATTCTTGTTTGACATTATATAAAAAATAACGCTAACAATACTCCTTGATGTTGAGGGTCCGACTTTTTAATCTCCCAATTTACATTCTTGAGAGTATGAAGGTTAAACTGATTTTGACTCATGAGCCATTGCCTTCTTTTGGACTTGTCTTCGTCTTTTCTTGTTTGTAACGGCTTTGTTGATTCATTCTTCTGTGATCTTGATCTTGAGCCTCTCGTCATTTGACTTTGAGTTTCTTAAGATCTTTCATCATGCATAGCATCTCCTTGTACCTTGATAATCCTGATTTGCCATTCCCTTGATCAACTTGTGCCTGAACTGACATGCTCCTACTTGTCTTAGAAAGCTTTCAACCATCCTCTTGCTTCATCAAGGCTAACAAATCACTTCAATTGAATGATTCTTTTGGTTATAATAATCTCTCTAAGAAGACGATTCTTGATTTTACTTGTGAACTATCTTTGATGATGAGGAAGTTTGTGATTATCAGAGTTCTGATTTGCGACATGAACTGAGCTTTCCTGACCCAGAATAACATTCTTGTTTGTATTCTTAGGATACTGAATGTATGACTTTTGAAGCTTGAAGTATTAAGCACTGGTAATATTGACTAATCCAAATTTGCTCGGAATGGGGCTTGCGACACCGATGTTTGTACAGCATATTAAAATGTTAGTATTAAACAATCAAATATGGACGAATATGGCTTTGTCATTCATCGAGATTTGGTTGCAATAACCTTTGGTTCCGTGAGGACCAACCTATGATCAGGTAGGTTCAATTTGGAAGAACCTCCTTGACAGGATTTACAACTTAAATCATAAGATCTTCTAACATAGACGTATTAGATTCACCATGCTTGCATCTTCTCATTACCGGAACGTCTCAAAGCAGACAACACATCATAAGATTGAATTCAAGATAGTTACTATCTTTTGATTAAGTACGACAATTCATTTAACAGACCAAAATCGATATCCAACTTAGCACAAAGCTCGATCTCATATCGAATCTAGCAAGTCACCTACCGCTGTTGCTACTGATGATGCCCTGGAAGGATTTCAATTTATTACTGTGAAACTAAAGAGTATCACTCTGAATGTTCTGGCAAGATCACAAGGATAATGCGTAGGACTCTTTGATACCAATTGTTGTATATTGATGAACAACAAGTGTTATACATGGATTGTGTCCTAATGAGATTTATAATTTGATCTCTCTTAGCTCTAGACTACAATTATGTGCAACTTTGGTTTTGTAATCGATATGTAGGAGTGTTGACTGCCACCTATTCAATATCAACAATATCGGAATGAGATGTCAATAAATTATGTGTGTATCTCTATGACAAATGAGACAAGTCTCTTTTGAGAGAAACTTAAATGGCTGAGAAGGGTTGTGCATTGCATCACTGGGTCCATGACGGATTTCTTTAATACCAACAATCATCTTTGTGATTGTGAAGATTAAGTATGACCCAGATTCTGACCTAAGTTGTTATGGAGGGGCTTCTTTCTTTTCACCTTTAGTCCACAAAACATTTCTATTCATTTCATCAACCCTTTCACTGTATACCAAGACACATTACTATCACACCATGTGTATATTGTATATCGAGTGAACTCAGAGGCCTTAGGTCCTACATTATCCCCTTATATCTCATGTCATCCTCCTAGTCATACCTAAATGGACTTCTAATCTATCTATGAATATGTCCTAGAGTCTATCCTTGGTTTAAGAGGTGGATCAAAGGACTGTAATACCTAACCGTAAACCACCTTATGACTCTCATCGAGCGTCGTGAGTTAATTGGAGAGTTCATAGTTGGGTATAGTGATCAAAAACATCAAACCTTGATAACCAAACAAAGTGTTTGACAATCAAAGACATCAAGGACGAATTTAACACTTTGAGAGTTTCATTCTTTTGAAATGCTCCCCCTACACATGTGCATTGATATTTGAAATAATTTTGCACATGAAGAAAAGAGTTATGCACTTAGAGTCTTAAAAATCACATTATTCTTGATCACATTCTAATCATATTGTCTCCCCTTATTTTAAATAATAAATCCTTTAGTATTTGTAATACCAATTGATTAAAATTTGTTGACATGAAAAGTTCCATAGGGAGAAAAATGTTTTCTTAGCATGAATTAGTGAATATTTTTCATGAGTGTTCCCCTTTAACAATATATGTGAGATACCACATAATTTTGTAAAACTTGACACTTTACTCTCTGGAAAGATGGTAATGAACCCGACAATTAAATGTTTGAAGAACAGAGTGAGATGCCTTTGTGAAACAGTATAGTGCCGTGGACTTGAGATACCAATTTAAAATGACATTGATAAGCTCTTGAAAAAAAAACATGTGCTCAGGTCATTCCATGTAATTTAACACGTAAGTACGCACATTTTAATTTCACTGAATTTTTTTGGATACATAAAATTGACATTGACGAGATGTACCCCAAAAAACATTAAAAGGCTTTGGCTTTAAAAACGCTCCCCCTCAATAATTGATTCACTTATGAAAATGACATTTTTGAGCATGATTGTACCAATTGTTAAACATACCAGTTGTTAAATATATTGAGAAAGAGAGTCTTGAACACACAATTTTAACAAATACCACTTATTGTGGAAAGAATTTGACATTTAAAATTCTTTTTAAAAACTTGTGTTCAATGATTTTGAAAATACATGATAGAAGACTTCTCTTCTATTTATAGAGTAAGCACACTTATGCGTACACTCCCCTATCATTTGAGTCAGGGTTACAGTCTGAAGTAACTGTAAGCCATTGTCATGAGCTCAAAACTTTTGAATGTTTTGTATAGGAGCCCTCGTAGGCCACACCAAGAACCTAAACACACACATTATGACTTTTACCAAAAACATTTTCTCCCCCCCCTCTCTCCACCTTGGCCTCCGGCTGCCACCATCACTCCACCACCGAAAAAGTTTTTCGGTGACTGGAAACCGCCGTGTCGCCGGAAAAAGTCACCTGCACAATAATCAACTTATATTTTCCGAATCCTCTCTTCATTTCCTACACATCTATCCAATAAAATTATACATGCAATGAGTATTTTTGGAGTTAGAGTTCGGGTTAGTTTCAAACATTTTTGGTTTAAATGGGGTGTTTATCCAAGCTAGATACACGTTATGGAAGCTCGGTTTTAATTAAAAAGTTTATGGTTTTGGTTTTAGGGGTTGGTTTGAGTTCGTATAGACACAAAAGGGGAAGGGTTGAGTTCTATTCTTGTCCAATCATGCTATGTATAGCATTGTAAGTATTTTATTACTAGTTTTATAATTGTTTTTGTGTTTCGAATCGTCTTCAATAAATGCATGTGGTGAAATCTGAGCGAGCTTGCGTTAGACTAGATTCGAATTGATATTGGAGATGTTAAATGGGCTAGATGATGTAGATTTGAGGTTGTCGGAAGCCAAAAATATGGTTTTGATGGGTTTTTAAAAATGTAAATTCGAACAGTAGGTTTGGCACAGAAAACAAGGTTCGAAAAATCATAAAAACTGATTTTGATGTTGAAATATGATAGAGTTCATCCTAATATACGTTTCGGTAATTCGAACGACCCGTAACTCCTTATAACAAAGAAGTTATGGCGAAAACAAGATTTGAAAACTTGAAATTTGTCCAAACAGCTCTTGCATATTGTTGGTTGCTGTCAGAATTTTAAATGGCCGTTTTGAGCACTTTGGATTCCGTTTAGGCCTTTTGGCGAACCACGAAATTTGCTCAGAATGATGTTTTACTTTGCCGCGAGGTTCGCTGATTTTAAAATCGAGTAATAACGGATCAAAACCCAAGGTCAAAGTCTGCATTTTTATTAAAAATGTCAAGGTTCCTGCAAAAACTTGCAGGGGCATTTTGGTCATTTTATGTCGAGTTTTGGGTCTCGGCTAAAACAAAAAGGTTGTCCGGAATGTCGTTTTACATAAAATCTCTTCTTTGTCCGAGTCGTGAAAATGTGATATAGCTGGTCATTTGTAGCGGTCAGATTTAGTAACATATATAAAATGTGTATAAAATGTCAAAGTCAAACAAAGTCTAGCGTTGACTTTTGAAAGTTAACGGGTTAACACTAAAACTTGTCAGATGTTATAAAAATAATTAAATTGCTATTATTACTACGAGTAAGATATTTTAAACTTAGCCGTTCTTATGAACGAAGTAGATTCTAAAAATAGAAACTTTTGTAATATACGGGACATAATCCCGATATGGGTAACTAATAATCAAAATGAATGTCGAAAGTTCAACAAGATGACTAAATATCATTATAAATACAATTAGAAGACGAGACTTACTAAAAATGGTGACTTTCCGAAAATAGTAACTTTAAAAAATAGAAAGTTTCCTAAAATAGAATGTTTTCGATTAAGTCACATATGATATAAATAAAAGAATGATCGCAACTCAATTGTGTGGAGTTTAGAATCTTGGTCGCGCAAGTAGATTTCTCATCACATGTATATAGTTTTAATAGTTGTGATATACGCACTATTCGATCGTACTTCATTATATAGTAATCGAGCGACATAAATTATAGGTCGCGGTTGAGCTCGTTGTTGAGTAGTACGTGATTGTTTCTGTTATCCCATGTATTTAATCCATTACACAACTATGTTCTATACCAAGATGCTAGAAAGTAAGAAATCTTAGAGAGAGAAAGTAGAGAGAGAAACTAGATTAGAGAGAGAATGGGAAAGTTACAAGTGAAGTTAAATGTAACCAACACCCTTCACCAAGTGTGGTGAAGGGAAATTTATACCCTAGCCTTCTAGCTTTTAAGTGTTTTAAATATTTTTAAACCCGCGAGGGGGATACTTGCTTGTTTTGAAAATGAGAACGCAATGTGTTTTAATACTAAATATGATTCCATTCACTATTGAGTATATGTCTTTTACTGTGTGACCGTTAGTTGCCTTGTTGATGGTGAACGCTAATGCATTAAATAGATCTATTGGGTTTGACAACCCTGTCCGGGGATTGAATCAGGTGTGACCAGCCTGTCAAACAGACATTTTGTAGTTAGTATTAGGAGAAATGGCATACTTCTCGGACATAATTTCGTCCTACGGGAATGAATGTGTTAAGTTTCGGTACATGGGCTCATTTAGTTGGAAATCAATATTTTATAACTTGGCTTACGAGCGATGTTATATGTTTTGTGGAACCAAATATGCGTTCTAACTGTTATGTGTAAACTCTATGAATTCACTCAACGTTTTTTTGACGTTTTTAAGCATGTATCTCAGGTTAGGTATTGTTGATGGCTTGGATGGGACAGAACGCGGATATCAAGGACGGTGTCTCGGTGAAGTAGTGTCATAAACTAAACAAGTGTTTTAGAAATCAAGTCATGTTGTGACTTTTAGAAACAATTTTTATAATGGTATTGGGACATATGTAACTCTGATCTTTCTAATAAATGAAATTGTGTTTTATAAACGTATCTTTGAACGTTTACTGGGACTCGTGTGCATGTATTATGAAGTAGCACCCAAAATGTTGTATTCCGCTGCGTATCGTAGTTTGGGGTGTTACAATGGGTATGTGTGAGGAAAAGTTAAATTTGAATAACGAAGATTAATACCCTAAATGCTTGAAGTTTTAGGTAAAAAAATTTTCCGTAGAAAACTAGACTTATAATTCGAAGATGATTTTTGGATGAAGCAAGTAATATAAAGTATAATTTCATTAGACACAAAACCAGTGCCCCTATTACAGTATCAAAAAATATTAAAAATATTTTTCGCTACGTCGTATGTCGGGGCACTGGTTTTGTGTCTAATGAAATTATACTTTTTTGCGCTAAACCGTTAACAAATAATTTTTTTCCAAACTAAGATAAATAAACACTTAATCATATAAGGTCCAATGAGTCCACAAATGATCCACAAAAGATAAGCCCAAATAACTAAGGATATATGAATCACAAGGCCTAAAAACTATATTCAATGAAGCCCAACATCAAAGATAATAATCACCAAGTAGTAAGTAAAAGATGATGAGGGAACATACCTAGTTATTTTTGGTCTTTGGGTATAAGTCTGACTCACAAGTTTTAGTGAGGAAAGCTTTATTAACTAGACCCAACGCATTGGATACGAGTCTTTGAATAATTATTTTTCTATTTATATTTTAACCCTTGATGTTGGTTACTTGATTATTTTGATCCAATATATTTTTATTATTTTTTCTAAAAAATAGTGAAATAAATTAGCTAGAATTAGACAAGTTTTAAATAACGCTTTGTTTTTGCTTTTGATAAAAAAATTAGCTAAACCCATAGAATAAAGAAAAATTATTTTGACAATTTTATTTACTGTAGCACAGTACCTTCAGATGACACTAGCCGGTACCTTTTCACGAGGGTACCGGAGGATCCGGATTAACAGATACAAGAGATTATTTATATCCTTTGATTTTAGCCCAATTTATTTTCTATTGCTAAAGGGCTATTGAGTCTAGCCAATGAGATATTTTAGGACTATATAATACATGTATTTATAAGAACAAGAAGAGTTGAGATGTACCTTTTCCGAGAGATGTACTTTTAATCTATAGGAGCTCTGGGAATTTTTGCGTCAAAAATCTATGATCATTTTGATGATCCAAGCTTCTTCAAGGATTAGAAAACAAATAGATCTAAAATAAAATGGGATATTTTTCTAAAAGAAAATCTTGGACTTAAGAATTTACATAATTGATTTATTCAAGAGAAATATTTCTTTGTAGTTTTCAAATTTTATTTGATCAAATTTAAAGATTTTAAAATACAATATATTTTAAAAATCTTTGATAACCTGCTCTGATACCAATTGTGAAAAACTAAAAAGGGGAGTTGAATAGTTTTACCAATTAAAAATTTCATTTTAATTTATTTGGTTAATTGTTTGTTAGAATATTCATTTCTAGATAAGGGTAATGATTATATACATATACATATATATGAATGCGATAAACAAGAAATAAAAGATATATGGATGACACAAGTATTTATAGTGGTTTGGCTACAAAGACTCCTTCCTTACCCTACTTCACTCCCCGAGTACCCAACTCGAGAGTTCGTAAACACTGCATTTACAAGATCCTTACTTTGGCAGAGAAGCCTCACAATGTTGCTTACACTTTTATCCGGTACTAAACTAAATATCAGGTCCTAACACCGGTGGAACCAACCCTATGTCGCTTACACTTTATTCGGAACAAAGCTAAATACCGAGTTCTAACACTGGTAGAACTAACCTTACAATACTTTCAATACAAACCCAACTACCGTATTCTAACCTCGCTAGAATTAGCCTATATACCCTCTACACATTACAAGGTGTTTGTTCAATGAATGTAATGAATGAATGATGATCTAAGATCAGTAGTTAGATCTTAATGAGATGAGAAATACTTGCGACAAGTGAACTTGAGGCTTGATTTCATATGCATAACTTGGTTACATATTCTTATATTAAGAAAATCACCAAAACTAAAACAAGAGAGACATCTTGTTATCCCAAATATTATAGATCCAAACACAACATAATAAGCAACCAATGAGCAACTAAGATCGAATAAGCCATAAGAAGAGTAGAAAGAAGATGGAAGAATATATTTGAAAGAAGAGAGAGTTTTGAAGGATTACACACACTAACCAAAAACCTAGTATGGTAACCAACACCTTCTCCATGTGTGGAGAGGGTTGTATTTATAGTCACATACCCTAGACATAAGCGTATGGACTTTCTCATGGTCCGGGCTTGGCTTGTGTTGGGCTTTAGCCCCAAACATGGACAATATTAGCTTAAAGTCCAAGCCCGTTGAACCCGACTAGCATATTAAAATACAAGACTAATTATTACAAAGACGACCGATGACATTCTTGTTTGACTTATATAAAAAATAAAGCTAACAATCTCCCTTGATGTTGAGGTCGACTTTTTATCTCCCCAATGTTGACATTCTTGTTGAAGGTTATCTTGATTTGACTCTTGAGCTTTGCCTTCTTTGGTCTTGTCTTCGTCTTTTCTTGTTTGTAACGGGTTTGTTCATTCATGCTTTATGATCTTGATCTTGAGACTTCGTCTTTTGACTTTGAGTTCTTAAGATCTTTCATCTTGCATCATCTCCTTGACTTGAATCATCTTGATTTGACTTTCTTGATCAACTTGTGCTCTTAACCGACATGCTCATACTTGTCTTGAAATCTTTCAACCTCCTCTTCTTCATCAAGGCTAACAATCTCTTCTATTGAATGTTTCTTTGGTTAATAATCTCTCTAAAAGACGATTCTTGATTTGACTTTGAACATCTTTGATAATGAGGAAGTTCGTGATTATCAGAGTTGCTGAATTTGACATGAACTTGAGCTTTTTGACCGATAACATTCTTGTTGTATTTAAGCTGAATGTATGACTTTTGAAGCTTGAGTATAAGCACGTGGTAATGAATCCGAATTTGCTAGAATGGGACTGCGACACCGACGTTTGTACCTGCATTTAAATGTTAGTAATAAACAACAAATATGGACGAATATGGCTTTGTCATTCATCGAGATTTAGTTGCAATAACCTTTGGTTCCGTGAGGACCAACCTATGATCAGGTAGGTTCAATTTGGAAGAACCTCCTTGACAGGATTTACAGCTTAAAGCATAGGATCTTCTAACATAGACGTATTAGATTCACCATGCTTGCATGTTCTCATTACCAAAGCGTCTCAAAGCATACAACACGATGAGAGTGAATCAGATAGTTACTATCTTTCTGATTAAGTCGTCAATTCATTTACTAGACCAAAATCGATATCCAGTTAGCACAAGCTCGATTCATATAGAATCTTGCAAGTCACTGGAAGGATTTCCATTTATTACTGTGAAACTAAAGAGTATCACTCTGAATGTTCTGGCAAGATCACAAGGATAATGCGTAGGAATCTTTGATACCAATTGTTGTATATTGATGAACAACAAGTGTTATACATGGATTGTATCCTAATGAGATTTATAATTTGATCTCTCTTGGCTCTAAACTCAATTTTTGCACTTTGGTTTTGTAATCGGATGCTGGAGTTGACTGCCACGTATTCAATATCAACAATATCAGAGTAAGATGTCAAAAGATTATGTGTGTATCTCTGTGACAAATGAGACAAGTCTCTTTTGAAAGAAACTTAAATGGCTGGGAAGGGTTGTGCATTGCATCACTGGGTCCATGACGGATTTCTTTAATACCAACAATCATCTTTGTGATTGTGATAAATTATGTATTGACTCAGTTTCTACCTAGGTTGTGTGGAGGGCTTCTTTCTTTTCACCCTTTATCCATACATTTCTTCTTCATTCTTCAACCCCTTTAATGTATACCAAGACGTCATTACTATCACCATGTTGTGATTGTTTTGGTGAAACTCATGCCTTAGTATACATTATTCCCTTATTCTTGTTTATCTCCAATCATACCTAAGGACTTCTAATCTATCTATGAAATGTCCATGGGTAGATCCCTCTGGTTTTGGTTGGATCATAGGACTTATACCTAGCCGTAACCACCTTATGACTTCATCGACGTCGTGAGTTAATTGGTTGTTGGGTATAGTGATCGAAACCATAAAACCTTGAAAATCAATCAAAGTGTTTGATAAAAATCTAGACGTTTTTTAACACTTTGAGAGTTTCATTCTTTTGAAATGCTCCCCCTACACATGTGCATTGATATTTGAAATAATTTTGCACATGAAGGAAAGAGTTATGCACTTAGAGTCTTAAAAATCACATTATTCTTGATCACATTCTAATCATATTTTCTCTCCTTATTTTAAATAATAAATCCTTTAGTATTTGAAATATCAATTGATTAAAATTTGTTGACATGAAAAGTTCCATGGGGAGAAAAATGTTTTCTTAGCATGAATTAGTGAATATTTTTCATGAGTGTTCCCCTTTAACAATATATGTGAGATACCACATAATTTGTAAAACTTGACATTACAAGGAAAGCTGGTATGACACCACAAATATGTTGAAGACATAGTGAGATGCCTTTGTGAACAGTGGTGCAGTGGACTTGAGCATACAATTTTAAAATGACATTGATAAGGTCTTGAAAAATTGTGCTCAGTTTCCACGTGAATTTAACACTAGAGTACCACATTTTAATTTTACTGAATGTTTTTGGATACATAAAATTGACATTGATGAGATGTACCCCAAAAAACATTAAAAGGCTTTGGCTTTAAAAACGCTCCCCCTCAATAATTGATTCACTTATGAAAATGACATTTTTGAGCATGATTGTACCAATTGTTAAACATACCAGTTGTTAAATATATTGAGAAAGAGAGTGTTGAACACACAATTTTAACAAATACCACTTATTGTGGAAAGAATTTGACATTTAAAATTCTTTTTGAAAACTTGTGTTCAACGATTTTTAAAACACATGATAGAAGACTTCTATTCTATTTATAGAGTAAGCGCACTTATGCGTACACTCCCCTATCATTTGAGTCAGGGTTACAGTCTGAAGTAACTGTAAGCCATTGTCATGAGCTCAAAACTTTTTAATGTTTTGTTTAGGAGCCCAATGCCCAAAAGAATTAACTTTCTCGTTGTTAGGATAAGTTATCTCAAAAGATACACTTTCCTTACATTTAAGTCCGAGTTATGCACTGAAATGTACATAAGTCATCATGAGAAAAATTAGAAAGGACATGTTTTAAAACATTTGAACTCTTGCTCGAACTTTATTTACACACCCGTGTCAATATTAATCGAAATTTCTATGTACGTAAATGTTATCGATTCCAAAAGACATGTCAAGAAGATTCATTTTGGTATTTTTTAAATTTTCTGATTTTATATTTTTTTTCTAAATTTTATATTTTTTTTCTAAATTTTATATTTTTGTTATGGTTTTATATTTTTTTATTTGCTCTCACAAACAATACTTATAATATACTAAAATAAAACGAAGACAAAATACCCCCCTAAAAATATTTAACAACAGTTTGGATGTTTGATCACATGATCAAGCAGATTCATTTGCCAAAGCCTCTAGTTCTGCTGAGTCAAACATCTCATACCAAATCGTCTGACGAGATACTTAAACCTATCTTCTAGTAAGGCTTTAGTAAACAGGTTAGCTAACTGGTATTCAGTTCCGACAAATAATAATTCAACAATACCCTTTTTAACCCGCTCCTTGAGAAAGTGATATCTGACATCAATGTGCTTGGTACAAGAATGCTAGACTGGATTGCACGAGATGGCTATGGTTGCCTTTGAGTTACAATACATAGGTATTTTAACAAAGTGAAAGCCATAATCTGTGAGCTGAGTTCGCGTCCATAGAACTTGAGCACGGTACGCAGATAGAGACGCATACTCGGCTTCTGCTGTAGACATTGAAGTGCAGTCCTGCTTCTTAGACGACCAGCTGGCTAGCTTATCACCTCCTAGAAATTGTATTCCATCAGATGTGCTCTTACATGTATCAAGACAGCTCGCGTTATCCGAGTCTAAAAAAGCAGTTAGTTCGAAACCAGTGTCCTTCGGATACCATAGACCCATGTTAATGGTATTCTTAAGGTACTGAAAGATCCGTTTAACCTCCTTGAGGTGCTTTTCAGTTGGTCTCGCTTGATAACGAGCACAAAAGCATGTTACATATACAATACCAAGTCTACTTGTTGTTAAGTACATGAGTGCCCCGACCATGCTATGATATTTTGGTTGGTCAATGAGAGTTCCACTTAAATCAGCATCTAGGGGTTCAATAGACATTGGAGTATTAATGCTATCACATGAGGTTATAACATGCTTTTTAAGTATCTCTTGAGCATACTTAGCTTGGTTAATGAAGATACCACGTGGGGATTGGTGGATCTAAATTCCTGAAAAGAATTTCAGCTCCCCTATCATAGACATTTCAAACTTATTGTGCATTAGTTTTTCAAACTTTTTAGAAAGTTTTAGGTTCGTAGAACCAAAAATGATATCATCAACATAAAGTTGCACTAGCAATATGTCATCATCGTGTTTAGTAATGAACAGAGTTGGATCAATAGAACATTTAGAAAAACCTTCGGATACTAGGAAGTTGGAGAGTTCATCATACCACGCTCTTGGAGCTTGTTTGAGTCCATATAATGCCTTGTTGATGTAGGTCTACGAATCTTTCTGGCTTATTGACGTACACTTCTTCCTTTAGAGGACCGTTAAGAAACGTTATTTTGATGTCCATCTGGTAGATAGGAAATGACTTGTGTGCAGCATACGCAATGAACAGCCTGACTGCGTCCAACCTAGCAACAGGAGCAAATGACTCTTCAAAATTAATTCCATCCCGTTGACCGTATCCTTTTGCTACAAGACGTGCTTTGTTGTAGATTACAATGTTCTCCTCATCACGTTTATTCTTGCATAGACATTTCATGTTGATGACATTTTTGCATAATGGTTTGTCGACTAATTCTCATACATCTAATCGATCAAACTAGTGAAGTTCTTCCTGCATCGCTTCAATCCATGCAGAATTAACCATGGCTTCTTTGATGTTCTTTGGTTCGGTTTGACTCATGGTGAGTGCGAACATACACATCTCGTCATCTGTTTCAAGTTGACGTCTTGTTCTAATTGATTGAGAAGGATTTCCAATGACTTGTTCTAACGGATGATATGTTTTCCAACGATGTTCAGAGGGACGTCGTTGATAGAATGTATGCATGTTTGATGAATCAACATATCAAGAAGATGTCTCCCCTTGTTCATGTATCGGTGTACTGAAGATGTTAATAAATTTGTCTTCGTTAACTTGTGCATTTTCTTTATGAGTTTCTTCTTGATTAATGTTCTCAGTAGCAGTGACAGTTGTTGCTTGAGTTGGTGTTTGACTTATAGTTTCAGGTGTTGTTTGAATGTTCAATGGAAGTGTATCTGCAGCAACGGTTGTTGAAGTAGATGTAGTTGTGTTTTGTTGTTGACGTTGATCAGGTGCATCAACAGCATGTACAGCGGAAGACTTTCTCACAACTGGAGTAGTTCCATTGAGTAATTCATTGAACATCAGACTAAATAGCAAATCCAGCTCATTTGATGTTGTTACTGTCTCAACTGTATGAGTAACATTTTCTTAACTTTGGGGACCGGGACTTAAACTGTCTTGTTCAACTTCCGAGTTGGACAATGTGGAAGAACTGATGTGACCTGACGCCATTAAAGGCAATTCGTCAATGTTAACATGAATAGTTTCAACTATCACTCTTGTTCTCTTGTTATATACCCTGTAAGCTCTTGACTGAGTAGAATACACTACAAAAATACATGCATCACCTTTATCTTTCATCTTGTCAAGATTCTCACCATCTTTGACGATATAACAAAAAGTGCCAAAAATGTGAATGAATTTTACAGACGATTTTCAGCCATTGATGATGTGATAAGGTGTTTTATCAGGTCAAGGAACTACGAGTGAACGGTTTTTAGTAAAATATGTTGTGGCAATTGCTTCAGACCAAAAGAACAAAGGAACTTTAGCGGCGCTTAACATTGTTCGAGCAGCCTCAACAAGAGTTCGGTGCTGTCTTTTGACAACGTTGTTTTGTTCAGGTGTTCGAGCAGTTGACATTTGGTGTTCAATACCTTCTTGAGCAAAGCATGCATGAAGAGTTTTATTCAAGAATTCTGTGCCTTTGTCAGTTTGAATTGTTCTTACTTGAGCGTGAAGTCCTCTTTGAACAAGTTTGAGGAAATCGATGAGAATTTTAGGTGTTTCGTCTTTGGATCTCAAGAAGTAAGTCCAAGTATATCTTGAATAGTCATCAACAATTACCATCACATATTTCTTACCTTTAAAGCTTTCTACCCTCATGGGACCACATAAGTCCATGTGTAGAATTTGTAACCGTCTTTTGGAGCTTGGGGTTGTTTTGGTCTTGAAAGAATTATGTTTGGCTTTCCACAATTCACAAGAAGAACAAATATGATCTTTGAAGAATTTTAATTTGGGAAGGCCAGTCACAATATCATACTTCGAAAGCAAGTTGATGGTATCAAAGTTCGGGTGTGAGAGATGACGATGCCATAACCATGCTTGTGGCAATGAAGCTTTAGCCATTAAGCAAATTAGATTGGGAGAAGTTGTATTTTGAAGAGTGATGGAGTAAAGATCTGTGCCACGAGAACCAGTGAGAAGATCATTTCCCTTCAAATCACGAATGTAACATGCAGATTTTCGAAAAGCAACTTCCAAATCCGCATCACATAATTGACCAACAGAGAATAAATTGTAATTTAGCCCTTCGACGTAATAAACCCCTTTGATAGTGGCATTTCCTTGAACTAGATCTCCATAACCAAGAATCGGTGCAATTTGATCATTTCCAAACTTCGTTGTACCCATAAATTTCTCCACAAAATTACTTAGAAGCTTGAGATTTCTCGTCATGTGCTTTGAGCACCTAGAGTCGACGATGAACAGAATTATCTCTACGAGCTGCAAAATAATTAGAATAAAATAGAGTATTGGACAAAGTGGATCCCCTAAGTATTATGGATTCCAAAATATTAGGAGTTTTAGATTTATTTCCTAGAGGCATACTAACATTCGGTATTACATTCACTTTACTAGTCTTGGGTTTCCATTTATACCATGGTGGTGTAATCTTAGTGTACCACCATTTACATATCTTGCTAACATACTCCTATTGCTTCCTAATTGTGTTTCTAGGTATATGATTAGTGGATTCTGAAGCAATTGTTTTCTTAAGGTGTGTTGCAACAGATTGGTTCACAATTCGCTTGGGTTCTCTAGTACTAATAGGCACAACAATTAGCTGTTTAGTCCTAGAATTCACGCCATTAATATAATGAAGAACACACAAATTATGATTGTCATTCAACACATATTTTCCACAAGTAACACAAACAAAGTTTACATTTAAGGTCTTAAGATTCAAACTGTTATTACACGCAGTTACATATATTTTATTATTAGAAAACTTAAAATTCCTACGATGGTCTTCTACTTGTTGCTTCTTCCATTGACTATTGTTATGCATGACTTTATCTTCCAATTGATTGCTCTTAATTTGTGGTCTGCTAACACTAGTAGTAGGAATTACTCCTGTAGAGAAAGACACGTGTTTGTTAGTTTTCCTAATGTCTTGAGGCAACTGTGTTATGCTAGTTTGATTAGGCCTTGTGTGCACTTTGTATATTCCTGGTGCAATCACGTTTGTGGTCTTTTGAACTGTATTCACATTCTGAGGCAAAATCTATGCAGTGACTGGTTTTGAAAGATCATTGGACACATTATTTATGGTTACCGACTTTGACTATGAAAAATCTTTCTTTGCAAGAGAATCTGAAAAAGTAGCCGGTTTACCTAAAATTGATTGTCTTTGACTTTTAAAAGCTTTCGGTTGTCGAATAATCGATGGTTTTTCAAACTTAGTTTCCACATATTTTCCTTTCATCTTTTCAATGAGTTTCTTCAACTCACTTATGGCAATGCCTTTGTCTTGTAATTGAGCTTTCAAGTCTTGAATTTCAAAATATTTGACATTTAATTCTCGAAATGAAGTTGATTCTTTTTGTTTCCAAGCTTTGTCATTTTTAATCTGTTCTTGACATTGCTGTAAAGCAAGTTCAAGATTAATAGCATGTTGCTGAAGTGCTTCAAAACTTTTTGACGTTGTATTTCTTTTTGAAAGCTCATTTTCAAGACTTTGACATTTTTCCAAAGCTTCCAGATAATCACATTGCAGATTAGTAACTTCATCAAGTTTAGTGTACACACCAAGTATTGCATTCATGTGATCAGCATAGTAATATTCCTTGGAAAGTCGATCGATTTCATTAAAAAACTGTGTTCTTTGAGTTTCTAGTTGAGATTGAAGAGACTCTATTTCATTTTCAAGAGAGTTAAAGTATTTCAAATCTATAACCATTTCCTCTTTTAGAGATTGAACAAATCTTTCTGTATTAGTCATAAGTTTATGAACTGAGGGATCAAAATTGGTTTCAATGGTACTACTGATAACTGGATCAATGTAACCATGCCAAGTCTTTTTATGCATGACTTCTTTGCAGCATTCCACACCATTAAAAATCGTGTTAATATCCTGTTTAAGTGTTTGAAAGATTTGAGAACTTCTATTTTTTTTAGTCCACGGAGTAGATTCTTCCATCCGTTTTTCTAACAAAGTTGTTTGTTTATTAAAATTCTCTTTTGAGTATACATTCTTTCCAAATGTATGACTCATTCTCGATCTTTTTAAAAAATATCTTTGTTTAGCCGATTTTTCACGTTGTGGAACAAACAAGTCATAAAGATTATTTAAGTTTTTATAATCAAAGGTTTGATTAAATCACTTAATTTTAATTGATTTTCTTGGGCAAGATGAATCGTTTCGTCAGATTCAGGAGCTAACATTAAAGCAAGATTATCATTATAGCAACCTATATCATACAGACGAGAATTCGCTCTTTGAGCTTTCTTTAGGAACTCAGGTTTAACAAAACTTGTTTTACAACTATGATTAAACATATTCATTGTTTGAACTGATTGACCGGTTTTGTATACAATATCATCCAAAACTTTGATTTTATTTTCCAAAGTAATAACTTTTTCTAGTTCATTGTCTTCACGAGTTTTGTAAAACTTCTTTTGAGCCTCTTTTTCATGTGACATTATGGAGATTGACTCTTGATGTGCCATAAGCTCTTTCTTCATTTCTAAAATTGTTTGATTTAAATCATTTATCTTTCGAGTATATTCATTAAATAACTTTTCAGAAGACATTTTGTGTGAGACTAGTTCCCCTTTTGCATTTTCACGTTCAATTTCAACTTTTAACGCATAATTCACATCATGATACCTATCAAGTTCAGCTTGGAACTTTTTAAGGTATTTGAACATTAATTGATTATTCTTTACTAGTTCCATGTTTGCTTCTTTGAAATGGTTGTTTGATGATTCTAAACATTTATTTTTGTTTTTGAAACACTCAATTTCACTCTTCAATTTATCAACTAAAGTCTAGTTTGATGATTCCAAAAATTTATTACGGTTTTTGTTGTCATCAATTTCACATTTAGTTTCTTAATTAAAGAAGCAAGCAAATTACGTTCTCTAGCAAGATCATCATCATCATCATGGTCAGCCTGATCTTCATTGGTACTCATATCCAATGAATCAATAATGATATTATTATCACTTTGTTCATCCGGATATGTGTCATTAGCAGATTCAGGTTTCTCAGGATGTTGTCTGTCATTGGAAACACATTATAGTTATCATCATTATTTTGTACCTTTTGCAAGGGTTCAGTATCAAAGACGGGTCCAGAATTATCAACAGCATCTAGAGTGACCTCTTGAATTTGTGCCGTGTACATATAATGTGCTTCCAGTTCCTGATCTTCAAGTTCATCATCAGTGCCATCTCTCCAATCAACTTGTTCAGCACTCAACTGGACTCCAGCTTCCTTTTGCTTACATAGTAGCATCTTCTCCTTGTGATAAGCTGCATCCTTTACCCTTTTCGGTTTCTGACATTCCCTTGTTACATGCCTATATTTCTTGCAATTAAAGCATTGAATCCCAGACTACTGCACCACTTGAGTACCTACATTCTCTCTAGCCCTAGCAACATTGACTACCCTCTAATTATCATACCAGTTCCTTTGTTGATTCTTGGAGTATTATCCTGATTTGCTCTGTTGGTGTTTGATGAAGTTCTGAGGTTGTTGGAAGTAGGATTGTAGATTTTAATGAATGATAGAGAGATTAAAGCCATGAGTTTATCAATCTTCTTTTTCTTTGACAATGCATCATCTTCAGTAACCATATCAGGTTCTTGATCATAAGTGGGTGAAGAAGAGTTGATAATTGCTTTACCTCTATTTCAGGTAGGAGCTTGTTGTGATATGGATTACCAAAAATGCAGTGTATAAATCGCCTAGAAAGGATCTATAAATCGCCTGAGGTATTAATCGCTTGATGTATAAATCGCCTAGAAGGTATGTATAAATCGCCTGAAGTCACATGTATAAATCACCTGAAGTGAGGTGTATAAATCGCCTGAAGCAAAATGCATAAATCGTCTGAAGTCACATGTATAAATCGCCTGAAGTGAGGTGAATAAATCGCCTCCTTCAACGTATGTTTCGCCTCCTTCAAATGTTTTGGGAAAACAACTTTTGAATCACCTAAAAGACACACTTTTTGACATTTTCGTTGATTTCTTTTGCAAAACTAAGTATTACTAAGCTATAATAAGCATAAAAACACAAACTTTATGGTTTTGAATACCAAAAAATTTTCCACTTTTTTTAATCAAAAAGGACGAAATAAGCTTAGAAATTTTAACAAAAACTTTGTTTCTAGTTAAATACGCTACTAAACTAATAGGCAAAATAAACTAAGCTATAGAAAACAAGAAAACCTTAACCAAATAAGCTCGAAATAAGCTCATATAAGCTATGTTTTTCTTCTAATACACACGAACCACAACAACAAGTTACCAAAAACCCATTGGCTCTTGATACCACTTGTTATCCCAAATATTATAGATCCAAACACAACATAATAAGCAACCAATAAGCAACTAAGATCGAACAAGCCATAGGAAGAGTAGAAAGAAGATAGAAGAATATATTAGAAAGAAGAGAGAGTTTTGGAGGATTACACACACTAACCAAACGCCTAGTATGGTAACCAACACCCTCTCCATGTGTGGAGAGGGTTGTATTTATAGTCACATACCCTAGACATAGGTGTATGAACTTTCTCATGGGCCAGGCTTGGCTTGTGTTGAGCTTTAGCCCTAAACATGGATAATATTATGTAACACCCCCATTTTTACATATAGCAGCGGAAGCTAATCTGGGGTATTACTTTATAGTACAACAGTCATAATCATAGAAAACGATTCAAAAGAGACGTTTTTGAAAATTTAGTTATCATTCATTTATTCAACAGAGTTTTACAAAAGGAGGTCCCAAAATCTAGAACATAAAGTTTGAATGATAACAATTTAGCCATATTCAAGTCCGTTCCACTCTGTACCTTAAGTTGCTTAATTACCTGAGATAACATGCTTAAAAGAGTCAACACAAAGGTTGAGTGAAATTCATAGGTTTTATGATAAATAAACAGTGAGATTCCTTGTTATACCCATAAGTGTAATGATTGCATTGAATTATAGAAATCAGTATTATTGCATTGTGGTATTATATAATTGCGTCTAAGCTCATGGCACACAAACTGACTTGTGTATATATCAACAATGATATATATAATGATAATGGCCCTCGGTGTAGGCAATTGCCATATACCTATGAGATTCAAATATAGTGCGTTTGGTTACCTATCCGGCTAACACAAACGGGATTCGTCAATCCCGATAGGCCTATCCACAATATTCGCGTTCACTCGCAAGTGATTAATGGTCCATGATAGTGAGGGTCTTTTGGCATAAAGTGACTTAGACATTAGTTGTAATAGTATATCAGGATAGCATATAGTTTGAAAAACACTTGTATTCATAATTTATAGCATGTATCCCCCTCACGGGTTTATGAAAACATTAAAGAGATTTAAAAGTGAGGCTATGAACTCACCTTAACAGTACAGTGAAATCTGATTGATGGCAAAAGTATATGAAATGAAAGTAACGGCTTCGTCACACAACCTGGGTAATATGTCAAGTCTTAGTTTGATTGAATATGTTTTATGTCATAATGTAATATCATTTGATTGAACTTATTATGGAATTATTGCATCACTGTTCGGGCCATCATAATTCAGAGGTCATGTAGTAAACGTTTGAGGAGCTAGGGCACTTTAAATCGTAAACCCAACAACTCAGTCAGAACGTAATACCAAGATGAAACCCCTTAATATGAGGCTCCCTAGTATTGTGATACGATATAGATTCGGGACAGGATTTTTAAAAAGCACATCGATGGTGAATTTTATAATAGTTATAACATAATCGGTTTTAAGCGTTTTGCTCAATAACTGGAAATGATAAGAACGTCAAGCGTTAATTAAAGTTATGTCTTATAAGGTTTTAAACACATTTCTATACTTTTTTCAAAATGTTACATTTTAGACCCTTAAGAATGAAAAATGGCAAAATATACCCTTGGAGTTTTCACTTTTACAACTTTGGTCCTTCGAGTTTAAAAGATGTACAAAGTAAACCTTGTATTTTGAAAAGTGACATAATAGACCCCTATAGTTATAACTTTGATAAAATGACATTTTCAGTCCCTTTAGTTATAAGATTCAGAAAGTTACGATATATACCCTTTTGCATGAAAAATATATCATTTTTAGTCCAAAATCCATAATAATGATATTTTTTAATATGAAAAGTAATTTACAGGTTATAGCTTATTAATATAAGCTAAAATATGAAGGTTTAATGTAACAGAAGTTCAAAATAACAATACGTTAAGCTAGAAATCAAAACGGGTCGTTTTTAGGGTTTTTATCAAAAACACGTGGGTTTGAGGATTCAAAGCTTCAAACAAGAGTTCATGCATGATCTTAAGAGTATTATAAACATTCATATATAGATTATAAGCTTATAGAACAAGATCTTAGGCTTACTTGAGATAAAATGGGTTGAAAAGGGTTTTTATGATCCGTACGCCTAGAAATGGTTTCAAGACTTCGTTTTTCTTGCTTCTTGGCTTCTATTCTGAGCTTAGGGACTTCTCTTGATCTTCTATTGCTGCTATGGAAGTGTTATAATTCCATTTGTAGGTAAGAGATGAGATGTGGGGGATGATTTGAAAGAACATGTATGTATGCCTATTTATAGTACTTGAAACACTTAAGGACCAAGTTTCCTTGGTAGACAAGTGTTAGGACATGTAGAGGGTGACTATTAGCAGCTAGGAGGTGAGTCTTACAAGCTAGAACTAGCTAGGATTGAAAGGTGGAAGGATTTTTGGGTGTTTGTGTGTTTGGCTAGAAATGAAACAACAAGGTGATGATGTAGCTTCTTGGTCGCCATGGAATGTGTTTGAGGTACTTGTAAGCTGCTATAGAGATGTCATGGATGTGCTAGGGTGAGGGTATGATGATATCATGGTGGTTCTAGACGTTTTAGGGGTGTTTGGTTTGATTTATACATGGCTGTTTTTGGACAGCCAACATCAGTCTCGGTAAAATGGTTGCCATTTACAAACCGTAACTCCGATGAAGCTCAAACCAGTGAGCATGGTTAGATATTTGAGTCCTATACAACTTTTAGTTTTACATATTTAGGGGTTACTATACAAACATTTAGAGATAATAGCCGTTTACTACAGGTGTGCAGAATTTGCGCACCTTTACCATTTCGGCTATAATTAATTCATCCAATATTGAATCGGGTTGATTCCACCGGCAAAATGATCACAAGACATAGGGCTACAACCTAGTATTTTCACTTAATATCCAGAACCTATTGATTTTTCTCAATTCCTTTGTTTTATCAACCGATCAGATTTCTTGAAAACTATGAATTAGTTTAAGGGTGTAACGAATTTGCTATGGTTTTATGATTTTGGTTTAGGGTTAGATGAATTAGGGTTTTAGAATTAGGGTTTAGAAGTTGTGCATTGGGTGTTTGTACCTTGTGTTAAAGTAGTGGTAAGATATAAACATGATTTAGGAGGTAAAACGACCTAGTTTGTATTTCATGCATAATTGACTTGTACATTTATTTTATATGTATACATTACATATAATTAGGGTTTTGATATAAACGTTTAACGTTTAAAGCCTGTTTTGATATAACGTTGCAAATGGTATGTTAAATGGATAATGTACTTGGTAATAATGATGTTAAGATATAGAATTGACATATTAGGATGTTTATATGATATAAGATGACATAAGTAGGTTGTGTGAACTTGTTTAGTTTGCTATGTAAACAATGTTACATAATAGAATGTAATAAAGTGAAAAATTTCCCGTACAAATGTGATCATAATATAATAAGTAGATATTTCATTGTTGAAAATTTCGGGTTTTTATAGTCCTCCTCCCTTACAGAAATCTCGTCCCGAGATTTAGTTGAATGCCGGAGTTAAGGAATGATTATGAATTGTAAGAGAGTTGCTACTCATGTTGGATACAGATTTGGAAATGAACAGATGATGATTAGAGACTTAATTGTATGAAGGTAATAATGATAATGATTAAATGAAGAAAAGGAATTATTTGTACAAACGGATTGAAAGAAAATTGTTTGTACGAATGCCATACTTAAGCCTACTCATTTATAATTTTTCATTTACAAACAGAGGCGTCCCAATCCTTGTAACTGAGAATTTATAAATTTATAGTTTGGTGATTTATAATTTCCTTATTCAAATGAAGAAGCGTCCTAATTCATTTCAATAAGATGATTATAAATCATCCTATTTAAGCATAAAACATGATATCAAAACGGTGTTAAGTAGAAGATGATATGATTTTTCAGAATCATAAAAAGCAATGAGAAGAATAATGAGACAATAATTGCACTGATGCCCATATTATCAGTCGAGGATCTTTGTTGTTGCATAAGTGTTTCAAAGGTATGAGGCGAGTATTCAGAGTTGAATATAATAGAACTAATGGGATTGACAAACGATATCATCAGACATCAAGGTGTAACGGAATTACCACTTTATTATTTCATGGATAACTTTATCTTACATATCTTACATCACCAAAACTTTACGAGTGTTGACACTTATGCTATGTGTCTCGTGGTAGGATTCTAGATAAAAGTAATAAATGACAAGGATAGTAGCTTGGTGTTTGGGGTTTTTAAACTTATGAAGTGGGTTTCAGAAGATCCTTCATATATAACTGATGGCGAACTTGAATATCCTCGAGAGTTGTTTCTAGGTTAGAAATCCTAAAGCGAACAAAAGCAATCTTGTCTCTTAGTAAGTAGGCTCCCTTGTGGCCCTGTTGTTTGCTTTTGAGCATTGATTTGCATAATGCCCTTTCTCTCCACAGGCATTACAAGTTATGGATACTGGTTGTAGGTTGTTTCTAGTGATTGGTCTTTTGTTTCTGCAGTTCTTGGTCAGATGACCTACCCTGTTGCAAGTCTTACACCTGACAGTGCAAGGTCCTATGTGATGCAGGGTGCACCTTTTACACAAGGGATGATTCCTAGTATACCCATTGGTAGCAGTATAAGTCTTGAAGGTTTCTTGTCTTCTATTCTGTTATTGGTGGTAATCATTGTTACAATTCTTATTGTTGCGATTATCTTGGTAGTTGTTGTTATTGCGATTGTTGGAGTGGTTATTGTTGTTGTGTTCATTGGGATAGTTGTTGTTGTTGGTGGTGTTTCTTATAACTTCAAACTTTCGTTTGTGATTATTGGTGTCTTGCGCAGAATTGTGTTTTATTACCTGCTCTATCAACCTTTGAGTTATGGTAATGGCTTCCTCCAGAGTCTAAGGTTTTGAAGCAGTAACGTTTCCTTCAATGCTTTGGGGTAGTCCCCCGATGAAAGCTTCCATGAGTTTCTCTAAATTTGGCACCATGTTTGGACATAAGACTACTAATTCTTGGAATCTTCTAACGTAAATTTTAAGATCATCTCCTTTCACAACCAAGTTGTAAAATTTGTCTTCTATTTTCTTGACTTCAGTTCGAGGGCAATACTTATTGGTTAAGAGTCTTTTCAATTCGGTCCAGGTGATCCTGTTGGCTTGGCATGGCCCAACTAAAAAAATTCAAGAAAGAGCCCCATGTCAAGCTTTCAAGAAAAAGAAAGGCAAAGACTCAAGGGTGAATCTTCTCCTTCCCCCTTGCTGGTTTCGACATGTCAGAATCAGCAACACCTTGGACGCGGCAATTACTCTAAAGTACATGTTGAGAGAATAAATAGCTCATATCTAACCCTTGAAATTAATTGCTGATCCAAAATTCTCTATTAATAACCTCTCTCTCTGCTATCATTTTACCAAATATAAAAGTAGTAACAACTACCAAAAAAAAACAGAATACCAATTTAAACAATAAACCCAACAGACCCCTATCCAAATTGAAAAACCTAATATGTATGCTATTTGAAGTAACCACGATGAAGTAACCAGATATACCAAACTTGAAACTAAAAAGTAGAATTTCCCGTTATATACCAAACTTGAAACTGAAGTAGAATTTTCCGTTCTTGTGACTTAAGCTTGCGCTAATGTTGGAAGAACGGTGTAGAGAATTTGTGCTCCAAGCAAATCTCTAAGTACTCAATACCCTTGGCCAAAGTATGAGACTTTCATCACCTCTTGCGATTATCCACAACGACTAAGCGTGTGACACTGAGTACTACAATGTAACTCCTTTAAGTGATAGTTAACCAGGTCTTCAACCATCCACCCCTTGACTGCTGGAAACTAGATAAACCAAGTCTTCAACTTAAATTAAGCTCGAGCAAGTTATCATTGAAATCATGCATCCAACCAACCCCGACTTCAAGATAAAATAAGTACACGCCTTCGTAAAATGCCACTTCAATCTCAAATAAGTGATACCCGATCAACTCCGTAGTCACAAAAAATTAATTCCAAATCTAGCCTTTAAGTTTCATGATTCTTTATCCAAATTGATCCCGGTCTCGTCACTTAAAAATCGTCACATTGTCACTTTGTCATTTTAATCTTCAAATGCAACCGATAAGCATTGAATCTCAATTGTATCCATTAACAACTAAATATGGCAAAAAATCATCCCAAGTGAATCATTTAGCCGAATTTAGTTTTAATGTACAACGGTTAATCACATAAGCTGTTATGCCCGACTTAATCCGATAACGTGTCCACACTTAAGGCCCACAAAAATTGTCTATAACCACAACGATGATGTAGATACAGATATGGGTGATTTAAGAGGAGTCTTAGTGTTTTAGGGTGGGAAATTTTCTGGGAGGAAAGTAATCTCGGGAATAAGAACATTTGGTGGTAGTGATATACTGAAGATAGAGTAAAACATCGTAGAGCAATAATACTTGATGTTGAGGAATAACATCAAATTCATGCAAATGTTCCTTCAGATATGGAATAATTGTAGAAAAGTGAGAGAATGTTGTGTGTGGATCATACCACCCCAAATCTTCCAAAGAGTAAAAAAAAGCTCCCCGATTAGCTGACGAAGCTGAAGTATAGTTTATGAATATTCAAAGTAGAAAAGAAAAATCATTTTCCAGTCGAATCCTCAGATGAAGTGATAAGTAAATGAGGGGACAAGAATGACTGTAACAATCCAGTGGAAATAACATAAAATTATATATATAAGAATATAATAGTTTATTTATTCTCTAACCATGTACACTTTATTACAATACTATTCTGTAAACATGCAGTGGCACAGGAGGACTTTGATTGCCTAGAAAAGAAAGTAGTTATAGTTAGATGTTTATATAAACCTTGTTCACTATAACCATGCGTTGATACCAAATCTGTAACACTCCCATTTTTACAATAGAGCGAAAGCTAATCTTGAGTATTACTTCATTATACAAACAGTCCTATCATCGAAAGAATGATTCAAATAGAAACGTTGTAGAAAAATTTATTATCAGTCATTTATTCATACAGAGGTTTTTACAAAATGAGTTCCAAAATCTATAAACAATAAAGTTTGAATGAAAACAATTTAGCCAGTCTTCAAATACCGTGCCACAACCGTAGCCTTAAGTTGCTCAATTACCTGAGATTAACATGGCTTCAAAGGAGTCAAAACACAAATGTTGAGTGAAATTCATAGTTTTATGATAAATAAACAGTGAGATTCCTTGTTATACCCATAATTTGTAATGATTTTCAGTGAATTATAAAATCAGTATTTATATGCAATTGTGGTATTATATAAATTGCGTCTTAGCGCATAGGCACACAAACTCGAACGTTGTGGTGATATATCACAAATGATAGTAGATAATCGAGATAATGCCCCTGCGGTGAAGGCAATTGCCATCAACCTAAGAGATTTCAAATATAGTAACGTTTGGTATACCTATTCAGGCTAACACAAACGTGATTCGTCAATCCGATAGGTCTATCCACATTATTGCGTCTTTCACGTCGCAAAGTGATTAATGGTCCCTGTATAGTGAGGGGATCTTTTTGGCAAGAAGTGACATAAACATTAGGGTAATAGTAAAAACAGGAGATAGCAATATAATTTTAAAATACTTGTATTCATAATTAAAGCATGTATCCCACCTCCACAGGGTTTATGAAAACATTAAAGAGAATTAAAAGTGAGGCTATGAACCTCACGCTTAACAGTACAGTGAAAGTCATGATAGCGGAAAAAAGTATATGAATAATAAAGTAACGGCTTCGTCACACAACCTGGGCAATATGTCAAGTCTTAGTTTGATTGAATATGTTTTATGTCCATTAATGTAATATCATTTGATTGAACTTATTATGGAAATATTGCATCACGTTCGAGCCATCTAATTCATAGGTCATATAGTAAAACGTTTGAGAGCTAAGGGCACTTTAATCATAAACCCAACAACTCAGTCAGAACGAAAACCCAAGCACACACTATGATAGAATCTTTAAAAATAGTTATTAAGCCCAATAGAATCGGTTTTAAGCGTTTTGTCTTAAACCTGAAAATATTAAGCACAGCCAAGGCGATAATTAAAGTTATGTCTTATAAGGTTTTGAACACATTTTTACACTTTTTCAAAATGTTACATTTTAGACCTGTAAGAAAGAAAAATGGCAAAATAAACCCTTAGTGAGTTTATCACACTTTTAACAAGTTTGGTTCCTTCTAGTTTAAAGATGATACAAAGTAAACCTTGTAATTTGGGAAAGTGACATAATAAGACCCCATAGTTTATAACTTTTGAAAAATGACATTTTCAGTCCCTTTAGTTATAAGTTTTTAGAAATTTACGATATAAAACCCTTTTTGCATGAAAAATGTTTCCGTTTTTAAGGATCCAAAATCCATAATAATGATATTTTTCAATATGAAAAGTAATTTACAGGTTATAGATTATTAATATAAGCTAAAATAATAAGGTTTAACGTAACAAAAGTTCAAAATAACAATTCGTTAAGCCGGAAATCAAAACGGTCGTTTTTAGGGTTTTTTATAAAAAACACATGGGTTTGAGGATTCAAACTTCAAACAAGAGTTTCATATGCATGATCTTTAAGAGTATAATGACATTCATAATACAGAATATAAGCTTATAGAACACGATCTTAAGGCTTACATAAGCTAAAAATGGGTCTAAAAGGGTTTCAAGACTTTGTTTATCTGCTTCTTTGCATTCTATTCTAAGCTTAAGGGAGCTTCTCTGATCTTCTATTGCTGCTTTGGAATTATTAAAATACCATTGTGGTAGAGATGAGATGAGGGGAATGATATGAAAGAACATGTATGTGTGCCTATTTATAGTACTTTTAAACACGTAAGGACCAAGTTTCTTGGTAGAGACCAAGTGGTTAGACATGTAGAGGTGACCATTAGCAGCTAGGAGGTAGTCTATCAAGCTAGAACATAGCAAGTATTAGAAAGGGTGGAAGGATTTTTGGGGGTGTTTGTGATGTTTGGCTATAAATAGAAACAACAATGTGATGATGTCTCCTCTTGGTGGACAAGAATGTGAATTGAGGTACTTTTAAGCTGCTATGGAGATGTCATGGAGTGCATAGGGTGAGGAGAGGGTGTGATAGGAAATCATGGTGGTTCAAGACGTTAGGGGTGTTTGATTTGATTCTACATGGCTGTTTTTTGACAGCCAACATCAGTCTCGTAAAATTGGTTTCCATTTACAAATCGTAACTCCGAATGAAGCTCAAACCATATGAGCAAGTTAGATATTATGAGGTCCCTCTAACGAACTTTTAGTCTACATATTTAGGGGATACTGTTAGATATGAGTAAAAGACTCGTCACTACCCGTAGTATTTATTCTATATATTAGTTTTAATGTAGTTTAATAGTTAAAATACGTAGGTCTCTTCGTTTTAGCCGGGGGGGGGTATACTAATACCCGGTATTTTGTAAAAACTATATAAGCCTCTTCCAACTTTGGAAGAGGCAAGCTAGTCAATTTCATTTTCACTTTAAACACATACACTCTCTCTCTAAAATATCTCTCTATGTGTTTCTCTCTCTAGAAACTAGCCCAATCACAAGAATCATCACCCGTGTTATGAATTAAACGATCCTACAATTGGTAATTTAGAGCCAAGGATGGATTCGTGATTGATTCTTGAAGTTCATTAGCTCAAATTAGAGGCTTAATTTGGCTCCACAAGCCACGTCTCAGATTTGATTTTGGGCTTATACTATGTTAATCTTATCTTGCTCTTGTTCTACACAACAAAAAGGTTAGATTGTAACACTTACGTGTTTATACCAGCTCCACGTTTGAAAAAAGTTATTAAGTTTGTTGGTTCTTCCTTGAGGGGTTGCTTCCTTATTTAATGATCCACGAAGAATACATGTTATTGGAAAAGGATATCAACATACACCATCTTCGTATTGCATATTTAGAGCTTTGTTTCGTGTTTAAAAAGATTCATAATGGTGTTTTGATTTTTTTGTGAAATTGCTCCTTATGATCTACATTGGAGTTATTGAATATAATACTATATACAAAGTGGCGTTTTGACAGGAAGGGGACAATGATCCCACGGTATTTAGAAAAAGTCAAAGGCGAGTTGCCAAACAGTCCAAAAAAGGCGAGTATGCTATAAATAATCAATAAATTGGCGGCGGTTTTGCTTTATTAAGCCGGCTGGTTTGCCTGTTTGTGGCGGTTTTTGACAGGTCAAGGCGAGTTGAATATTATATTGAGCAAAAAAAACGTCACTCTGTGCCAAAAAATTCAATTTCCAAGGCGTTTGAATATTAAAAATATAGCCGGCTAGTTAGCAAAATAGACGGTGAGGATTTCAAGTAAGCTGCGTATTCCTTAAGTTAATAACACATGGGTTTTGAGATTGTATTTTAATACCGGCGAGTTGGTCAAACTTCAGCAGGCGGTTTTGCTCGGTCTACTCACCCACATCTGCGAACAAAACCATAGCAAAGCACTGTGATCTCCATTCGCGTTCAGTGTCCATATCTGCTGAGCCAGATGAAAACCATCGCTGAGAGCACTTCAACTTGCATATGGACAGGCGCTAGTGAGCCTGACACAGAACCTCAACACACTCACTAACTCTCAACCAAACAACTCGACACCAGTTTGACCAAAACAACACTTTTAAGTTCTTCCATCACTCATTATACACACAACCTACCGTCCCACTCTGATAACTTTAAGCTCTCCGCGCGACAACACAATTCTACTCTACCAGATCAGACACTCCATTTCTTTCTACAGTTACTCAAAACGAATGCCTATTTATATTACATCGCATCATTCTCTATATATGACCATCGAATTCAACATGTATTTAAGCGCGGAGATTACATAAGATTAGCGATGATAACCTAACTCAAGCGTATTATTTTTGAAGTCTAACTCCACCCCCACACATTCACACCACACACACACCCACTCTGCGACAGCGACGCTCTCTACGCGTCAATTCACTGTCTAAAAAAATTAGGCTGTTAATGTTAACATAATATATGTGAGAGGATGAATTGTTATTTTGTTGTTATTTTAGAAGGGGGTCACAATCCGACTCGAGTGAGCGCAGAGCTACAGACATCGACTAATCAACCTAAATTACTCATTCATTTTACATCTACTTTTGTTGGTGTGTGAGATCAACACTGAGTTAAAAGGTTAGGACTTTGCAGGGGTGGGGTTAGTCACTTATATATCTCTATCGAGGGTGTCGCCTATCTCAGGTGTGGGATTAGTATTGATATGGAAGAGTGTGGGGATTGTACGGAATGGTGAAGATTGTAGGTTGATGTAGTTGATTTATTATTTATTAAAGTTTATTTATTTATTGGTGGATGTGGGGGTGAGTGTTGGGGGGTTTTGAAAGGGTTTAGTAGGTTAGGATTTTGAATGTAGTGTTTTTTAAATTTTATGGTTTGGATGGATGTTACTTGTATTATATGGGAGTTTTGGGATGTTTTTTGTTAATTTTAAGGGGAAATTTAAAGAAATAATATATGGTGTGTTATGTATTTGTTTATTGATATAAGGTGAGTATGTTTTGGTAGTGTATTGTTTTGGTTTTATTTTTGTTTATGTAAGGTGGGAATTTGATTTTGGATCGTTCATTAAAATAATAATATGTAGTTGATGATGTTTATGTGGGTTGAAATTAAAATTGGAATGTTATGATTTTGGATGTTTCAGACCGTTCTGCTGAAGTAAAGGAAAGGTATAAAGCTGACATTCGTGCTACGAATATCTTACTGTCAAGGTATACCAAAAGACATCTACAACCAAAACCATTATACTTGACGCCAAAGACATTGGGACAATGGAGAAGATGGATTCTGGAAGGTTTTGAGTTAACAAAGGAATGACAGTGGAATCACAATTATACGATGAATTTTGAACGCTTTCAATATCAATTAGGAGTAAAATTTCCGTCAAATCAAAGGAGAGACCATTCATGTTTACTATGTTAGGTTTTTGAAGCTCATTAACGACATGAGAAACATCAAGATGACCATGTCCAGAATGCAGCTTAACTCTAAATTTGTGAACAAGTAACTTTTGTGAAAAAATAAATTATTGGGACCTGAATTTACTCTGAATTATTTAAATCGAATGTGACATTTTATTAAACGTCTCTTTTGATGTCGTTTTTTGTAACTTGTGTGTATGAACTATGAAGTAGCACCCCAAGTGGAATTCCGTTGTGTTGTGATTTTAGGGGTGTTACAGATTGGTGTCAGAGCACTCGTTATAGAGAACTAGGTCGTTTTTAAAACCCTAGACTATAACCGTTTTTTGAAAAAAAATTAAGAGTCCTTCACCATTGTCCGATATTCGCGCGCGCTTGCTCCTAGGTAACTTATATGCTCCCTTTTGCATCCTTATTGCTATTATATTAATAATGAATATATAATGCTTGGTTATTATTTTGCTCTCATACGTCTATCTTATGACGTCATATTATTTTCTTTATATCGGTCGGTTATATATACGCTGACCATTCCGATTATCGCATACTTCTTGTTTTCTTATTTTCTCCCTCGAACGTCAATACTAGTATTATATATGGATACTCGTACATATATGAGCTACTCTCCTCTCAAATTCTTACGCTTATCTTCGGGATCACCGCCATCTATATATATAAGAGTAATTCATATAAGTGTTGACTATTTACGGTTACTTTCGTCTAATTTTGGAACTTTCGAGTAAAGTTGGCATTTTAATGGGAAAATTTTGGCTTAAATCCTACTGTATCTTTGCATTAATGAATAGGCTAATATGTTAGGTCCTAGTGGCGAGTTGGATGGAACACCAACTCTTCCGGACGGTCAAGATACGACCAAAACCGTGGAAACAAACTTAGTGTGTACCCATAATTTGTAATGTAGATGGTTAGGCTTATAACTAATTTTATTTGACTTAAAGGCTACTGAGTTTCTACATGGTGAATGGTAAAACTTATGAGGATCATTTGGTTTCTGTTGGGATAAATCCGTAACTATTCCGGATGAATAAGTTACGACTAGAACGACCAAACTAATCATAAATTGTGCCCATATTTTCAAAATGAGTTTGAGACCAATATTTTCATATTAAGTGCCCTATTTTCCAATTAAAACCTGTAGGAATTAGATAAACTTAAACATGGGTTTTCGTTTTGGGTCAAACGGAGTTATAAAATGGGAATTATGCTAAAAATGATAGAACAAGAAAACGTTTTAAATAATAAGATTTGGCACATGATGGTAAAATGATAACTTCACTTAGGATCTTAACACCTTGAGTATTTATCTTGTAATCTCAGTAAACTAGAGTCTAACATCTTGTTTAAGGCAAAAACCGTTTGTTTATACCTATTATGAATTTTGAAATATAGGTCCATTAAGTCAGATTGCAAAGGGCAGAAATGTTTATGTAATGATAATTACCTACATATGTGTATAGTACTATGGTAAGTCTTAATAAGTTCTTTTTCTTTGATATTTTATGAGCGATGCGGTGATCTCCGAAACATTAACGTGACTTTATTTTATTTCCTTTTTGATAATATTGACATTCGGTGTACTTTGTCAAATCTATTAGTTATCTTGTCGTTCGACTCCGAGTTCGAATACTCTTCTTATGCTTTTGAATCGCGTGTAATTTGTGTTTTGTAATAACCATGTTTTGAAATCATCAATTGAAGGAATACGGCTTTATCTTGTCACCTCGGATCGTGCCGTCTTTTGGCACTTACCTTTGGAACATGATGGACTAACGTCTCATTACTCTTCTTGTTACTTCTTATGATTTTTTAGAGAATCATGCCGTCAAGTAGACACCCTTTTTACTTATTGTAACAATTGTTTTGATATTGTGTTTTGTGTCGGACCATGCTTAAGTAGGATGATTAATAATGGTCTATTGAGAATGAATTAGGACGCTTCTTCATTTGAATAAGGAATATTATAAAACCAAACCGAACCATAAGTTCATAAATAATCACTTTATATGATTGGAGCCTCTTTATGTAAGTGGACAAGTGTGAATGAGTGGGCTATGTTGTATCCATGGCATAGACGTGCGTTCGTTTGTACGAATCATTTTTTGGGCCTATGAAACTTTCTTTCGATGACTCATAATTTGTTTATAATGGATATATTTTCGAATGTAACATCGACTTCTCGAAACTTGATAAGCTAATCGTAATGACCCCAACCGTTCTCCCAATAATATGATGACTTTTCAAACTATTCGTTTCCAAGGGTATTTTTTTGTCATGTATTTATCCTCCTTTTAAGAATTCCTCATGGCACTCAACCTTTTGCTCAAATCAATTCAAATATTTGATGCTTTGACTTATGTCATTTCAATTTTCGTTAAAAACCTTCACCAAGGACCTAAGTGTATCCTCATCTCTTCACAAGTAACCATAAACACGACGAAATACGGCGAATTGAGCACACGACGACGCTCTAGTAAGGTGGGAGGATGGAAAAACCCCGTATTATAAGGTCACTCATACTTAATTGTGAATTTATAATCTAATTTTAAATTCTAAATAATTCGCGTTTTATTATCTTAATATATCGATTTTTAATCGAATTCGTACATTCATTTTAAAACCCTCGCGAATCTTACAATTTTAAATTATCCGTTTTTATCAATCAAGAAACCAATGACTCCGTATACGGACCATGATGCCAAATTTATTATTAATTTTTGTATTTTTCTGTTTTTTTCTCATGTTTATATATCCAACCAAGACATAAAATCGCGTTTTAGAAAAAATAACGCGCTGGGGAAAGTTTTAGGTCCCCAAGGTTAATAAGTAAAGTTAATTAATAATAATGGGCCAAAGACCACTCTCCCTTTTATTTTCCCATGGCATCAACCCAAACCAAAACACACACCCCCTTTATTTTTTATAACTATACCATCCCCTTAATATCGCCAAACACACACACACAAAGGCAGTTTTCAAAACAAAGAAAAAATTATAACCCCCATCCAGCACTCTATGGATCGTCACAACCCAACCCAAAACCACCCATCATCAATCTAAATCCCCACCAAATCACCTCCATTCCAACCCTTAAAACACTACTACAACAAACCCTAACCATCTCTCATCCACAAACCAACATGCAAGTGATTATAAAGAAAATAAAGATATATAGAGATCAATCAAGATTTGGGTTTTTTAATTGATTAAGTGGCTCTAGGATTACAAGGGTTGAATTAGGAGTGTTGTGTTCAGATTGAGGCAATAAAATCAAGATACTGTTTTGGGTTTTGGTGTAGTAATTATCGGCAAGCCAACATAACCCATCTAGGTTTATGTTTGATCTTTTAAAAGCATCCCATTGTAAGTAAAATTTTCTCTACAACCCTAACTCATTGATTTAGATTTTATAAAAGTGCAATTTTTTGGGTTCAGGATTTTTATTTTTATTATCATGCTATATAAATTTTATAAGTGATCTGGATTCATCTTGAATATAGAATGTTATGGAAAATTAGTTATAGTTACCTTGGTGTAATTTGACCTTGTGATGGTATTAATTGAGATCTAGAGGTTTATGGATCGATTTAGATAGGATTTAGTATACTGATTTATGAAGCCGTAAAACGGAGCTTGCTACTCCAAAATTTTGGCCTGGGATCCTGTTGAGATAAATTTTCTGGGTGAATTAGATATAGTTCTTGGAATCATGAGATAGTTGGATGCTCAACCAATTCCTCTGTATGAGGGAGATATGGTCAAATACGAACATGATTCAATTTCTTGACCTTCGCTTAAAAGCATAGTTAATGTCAGGGTTTTTTGAATCTAAAAGTATAGGTTTTAAAGCTGGGTCCAATGCTAGACATCTTATAGACGCTCCAGCACTTAAGCCTCAAAATTCATTGCTATTTAGTTCTAGGATTATGACTAAAACGGCAAAACCAAAAAAATTCCGTTAAAAATCTGTTTTGACCTTCGTTATTAAAAGTTTAATTCCCGTTTATTGGTACATGAGTTGAATGATGGCTTAATGTCTTGAAAACAAGGTTTTATCAGTGTTTGTTTCAAGAGTGAAAACCTCACCTTTATATCATTTATAGAATAAGAGATATGGTCCGGTGATCATGGCAAAATTCTGCAAACGGTAGTTTTCTGTTTGAGTTAGTCGATAGGAATATTGTCCTATCTAAAAATTAGTAAACATTTGGATTTTTTGAGGCTTAATGTTCTGGAAATAGACTACAAGGGCCTTTCCAGGGGTGAATATCCTACATGTCTATATCTTTTGAACGGTTTAGGATTTAGCACTCTTGAAAATGACTAATAATCAGAAAATTGACTTTTACGTCAGGATTGGAAAAAATAAAAGTGTGACCACATCCAAATGAGATAGAAAAAAAAAAAAAATTAAGGGCGAGACTTAGTGATGTTTATTTTAGTTTCATACCCAGCTTAGACATCAATTGACATCTAAAACCACTTTGGATTTAGTCCTTGGTGCAATATTATTTATGTTTTGTGAATTCTTTAACTAGTTTGTATAACTATTCTATTATAATGAAAATCATATAATCATTCTAAGTCGCTGACATGCTTTAATAGATCTCGACTAATAATTGGAGTCTTTCTTCTCATTGTTGGTATTCTGTTTGATCAACCACTTAAAAATACGTGGAGTTCAAAGCCCCATCTTCTTCTCTTTATGGTTTTCATAACTATTTTCCGGGTGAGAATACATGCTCGTTTAAAACCCCAAATAACTTATTTATTCCAAATTTCCATAATGCTTACAAGAATGATGTTCTTAACAAAGACTTTATCTTGCTCATGCACATGAATTTCTAAATACATGTTTGATTTATGGTTGTATACACCTTGAATTTATTTAAGCGTGAATTGCCTTACTAAATGATTTGAGATCATTGTTTATCTATTTACAAAACTGTGAGTTTTTGAACATATTACTTGTTTTAAATTGGACACAAGTGCTTGAAGGGTATGCTTGACCCGATTATGAGTTTATCTGCATGAGTACCTATTGCAAAAAGGCCCCGAATTTCATGCACTGTTAATTACCTATGATGGGTAAGCACTAGTACATTAAGTCTGAGTCTATTGGGTCTGAACTGCCTTGTTGGGTTTTGTCACATCCATTGCAGCGATCACCCTCAAAAGGACATTTTGTATTGAGAATTTTTCTTAATGATAATTGCAATATTACCTAGTTGAGGGGCAAATGATATGCATATTTTATATGCTTGGTTAACGTTTCGGTGGCATGAGCTTAATGCGATAATATATTAATTCATTTACTTGACATTGCATTCGTTGCATTGTCGCTGGCTGATCTTAAACCTTGTGGTCCACTATTAAACATTACTTGATTTATTGAATCACTAATTGAATTTCGAAAATAATTCTTTGAAATGTGGTAACGCTACTTTTTTTTACTGAATACTTATTGATTTATTTCAATGCTGCTTTTACTTAAACCTATGAATTCACCAACATTATTGTTGACGTTTTTGCATGTATTTTCTCAGGTTATTATTTTGCTAGCTGAGCATTGGGAGCATTCGAGACGCGTGGATATCAACAAAACTCAAGGACTCAGTTTTCTTCACATTCGATAACTATTTTTCCTTAAATATACAAAATGAGTCACGATTGAAATCTTGTAATCTTGTTAAATCATAAATTATTGGGACCTAAATTTACTCTGATATTTATTAAATCGAATGTGACATTTTATTAAACGTCTCTTTTGAGGTCGTTTTCTGTAACTTGTGTGTATGAACTATGAAGTAGCACCCCAAAGTGGTATTCCGCTGCGTTGTGATTTTATGGGGGTGTGACACTTATTGTTGCGGTTATCTTGGTAGTTGTTGTTATTGCGATTGTTGTAGTGGTTATTGTTGTTGTGTTCATTGGGATAGTTGTTGTTGGTGGTGGTGGTGTTTCTTCTATCCTCAAACTTTCGTTTGTGATTATTGGTGTCTTGCGCAGAATTGTGTTTTATTACCTGCTCCATCAACCTTTGAGTTATGGTAATGGCTTCCTCCAGAGTCTGAGGTTTTGAAGCAGTAATGTTTCCTTCAATGCTTTGGGGTAGTCCCCCGATGAAAGCTTCCATAAGTTTCTCGGTGTTTGGTACCATGTTTGGGCATAAGACGGCTAATTCCTGGAATCTTCTAATGTAAGTCTTAAGATCATTTCCTTGCACAACCAAGTTGTAAAATTCGTCTTCCATTTTCTTGATTTTAGTTCGAGGGCAATACTTATTGGCTAAGAGCCTTTTTAATTTGGTCCGAGTGATTTGATTGTCTTGATCTATTCCAATAGGTTGGGCGTATACATTCCACCAGGATAGGGCGTCATTGGTTAGGGTACCAGTAGCAAATGTCACTTCACCATTGGTTTCCTCCGGCACAGTTGCTACGGAGAAAATTAGTATTGATTCAGTCTCGCTTAAACTCGCAAATGAGGCCAACTGCTCCTTCCGTACCATTGAAGTAGAAAGGTTGACAGCTAACGAACTCTTTATAGTTTCCCGTTTTTGCTACAGGATTCAGTAGTTCCGGTGTTTCCAGTTGGATTACTAGCAATTCCAATGTTGCAGCTTGTGCCTACTAGAGCTTGTCAATGCCATCAACCAATCAGTTGCTGGATGGCAGCCAAAGTTATTGGGCTGGTGGTTTTCAATGTTATAGTTCTGGGAGGCATCTATATCCAAGATTACATAGAATAAGAATCCATAAAAACGATATAGTCACATAATCACAATTAAGGTATTAAGAATTAAAACAGAAAGGATTTATGATCATTCTTTGGAAATACATTGCAGGATTCAACGAAATTTTTGGAATATAAAAACTTCTAGAGATAAATAAATACGGATATAAGGAATGGAGTGATCCAATAGGAGGCTTGTGTTTAAAGGTTTGAGGAAAATCAGATGGTAAAAGAATCATAGTAATCCTCAGATAAAGACATAGTCATCAATGACAGGAATAAAAGGCTAGACACTCTCAACATACATCACTGGCATTATGAAACAACGAGAATATATATGGGAATAATTCAACTGTATTACATCATAGAACAACTTGACTATATCATTTACATACAAGCCGTCATTATTTATACCAAATCCATCCCAGTGGCCTAGATTCTAAAAGCTGTAAATTGACATAGATCTAATCTAGTGGTTCTCCTTTCGTTGTTTTTGAGTTCTTGGATTTTGTCTAGAAGACTCTTGACGACGAATCTGGGTATCCTTATTTCCAGAGATGAACTTTCTAACAAGAATCTAATTCATTAGATTCCTTGAGGACTGGTTTCTTTCCTCCTAGTGGTCACAACAAACAAATAAAAGTGCAGTATGATCCATAATGAGTTAATCTAATTCTTCTGCAGAAGATAGACTTATCAAGGGATAAGTTGGTGGTGATGTATTGACCTAACCGGATGATAAGATCCCTACTGATGAGATGAATAACTGAAATGGGTGATTTAACAGGAGTCTCAGTGTCTTTAGGTGATGAAATTTTCTTGGGAGGAAAGAAATCTCAGGAATAAAACATTGGTGGTAGTGATAATACTGAAGATAGAGGTAAAACAGCTGGTAGAGTAATAATAGCTTGAGGTGGTGGAATAGCATCATATGCTTGCATGTCCTTCAGATATGGATTATTGTAGAAAAGTGAGAATGTTGGTGGGATCATACCATCCCTAGAATCTTCCAAAGAGTTAAAAAAATGCTTCCCGATGTAGTTGACAAAGCTAAAGTATAGTTATGAATATTCATAGTGGAAAAAGCATTTTCCATATAGAATCTCAGATGAAGTGATAGTAGAATTAGGGGACGAATACATGACTGTAACAATCCAAGGGAAATAACATAAGTTATTTATATAATAATATAATAGCTATGTATTATCTACCATGGAAATCTCTTACACATACTATTCTGGAAACTGCAGTGGCATGGAGGACTTTGATGGCTAGAAAAGAAAAGTAGTTATAGTTAAGGTTTTAACCTTGTTCTCTATAACCATGGCGCTGATACCAATCTGTAACACCCCCATTTTTACATATAGCAGCGGAAGCTAATCTGGGGTATTACTTCATAGTACAACAGTCATAATCATAGAAAATGATTCAAAAGAGACGTTTTTGAAAATTTAGTTATCATTCATTTATTCATCAGAGTTTTACAAAAGGAGGTCCCAAAATCTAGAAACATAAAGTTTGAATGATAACAATTTAGCCATCTTCAAGTCCGTGCCACTCCGTGCCTTAAGTTGCTCAATTACCTGAGATAACATGCTTAAAAGAGTCAACACAAAGGTTGAGTGAAATTCATAGGTTTTATGATAAATAAACAGTAAGATTCCTTGTTATACCCATAAGTGTAATGATTGCATTGAATTATAGAAATCAGTATTATTGTATTGTGGTATTATATAATTGCGTCTAAGCTCATGGCACACAAACCGACTTGTTTATATATCCACAATGATATATATAATGATAATGGCCCTCGGTGTAGGCAATTGCTATATACCTATGAGATTTAAATATAGTGCGTTTGGTTACCTATCCGGCTAACCAAACTGGATTCGTCAATCCCCGATAGGCCCTATCCACAATATTCGCGTTCACAAGAAACCCTATAGTTTCGCAAGTGATTAATGGTCTAAGATGATAGTGAGGGTCTTTTGGGCATAAAGGACTTAGACATTAGTTTTGTAATAGTAAATTATGATAGCATAGTAGTTTATAAAACACTTGTATTCGTAATTTATAGCATGTATCCCCCTCACTGGTTTATGAAAACATTAAAGAGATTTAAAAGTGAGGCTATGAACTCACCTTAATAGTATAGTGAAATCTGATTGATGGCAAAAGTATATGAAATGAAAGTAACGGCTTCGTCACACAACCTGGGTAATATGTCAAGTCTTAGTTTGATTGAATATGTTTTATGTCATAATGTAATATCATTTGATTGAACTTATTATGGAATTATTGCATCACTGTTCGGGCCATCATAATTCAGAGGTCATGTAGTAAACGTTTGAGGAGCTAGGGCACTTTAAATCGTAAACCCAACAACTCAGTCAGAACGTAATACCAAGATGAAACCCCTTAATATGAAGCTCCCTAGTATTGTATACGATTTAGATTCGGACATAATTTTAAAAAAAAGCACATCGATGATGAATTTTATAATAGTTATAACATAATCGGTTTTAAGCGTTTTGCTCAATAACTGGAAATGATAAGCACGTCAAGCGTTAATTAAAGTTATGTCTTATAAGGTTTTGAACACATTTCTACACTTTTTCAAAATGTTACATTTTAGACCCTTAAGAATGAAAAATGGCAAAATATACCCTTGAAGTTTTCACTTTTACAAGTTTGGTCCTTCTAGTTTAAAAGATGTACAAAGTAAACCTTGTATTTTGGAAAGTGACATAATAGACCCCTATAGTTATAACTTTGATAAAATGACATTTTTAGTCCCTTTAGTTATAAGTTTTAGAAAGTTACGATATTATAACCATTTTGCATGAAAAATGTAATGTATTTAGTCCAAATCCATATAATTATAATTTTTTAATATATGAAAAGTAATTTACAGGTTATTAGCTTAATAATATAAGCTAAAAATGAAGGTTTAACATAACAAAAGATCAAAATAACATTCGTTAAGCTAGAAATCAAAACGTAGTATCGTTTTTTAGGGTTTTTTATCAAAAAACACATGGTTTAGGATTCAAAGCTTCAACAAGAGTTCATGCATATCTTAAGAGTATTATAAAACATTCAATACAGATTATAGAGCTTATAGAACAAGATCTTTGGCTTACGTGACTAAAAAAGTTCCAAAATGGTTTATATGATCCATACGATGCCTAGAAAATGGTTCAAGACATCATTTTTCATGCTTCTTGCTTCTATTCTGAGCTAAGACCTTCTCTTGATCTTCTAATTGCTGGCTATGGAAGTCATAGAAAATTCCATTTGGTGGTAAGAGAGAGATGTTGGGGTATGATTTTTGAAAATAACATGTATGTATGTCCTTAATTATAGTACTGAAACACTAAGGACCAAGTATTCCCTTGGTAGACAAGTGTTAGGACATGTAGAGTGTGACAATAAGCAGCTAGGAGAGAGTGAGTCTTACAAGCTAAAACTAGCGATGATTGAAAACGTAGAAGGATATTTGGATTGTTTGTGTGTTTGCTAGAAATGAAACAACAAGGTGATTGAAAGTAGCTTATTGGTGGCCATAGAGATGTGTTTGAGGTACTTGTTAAGCTGCTATGGAGAGAAGTTTATGTTAGGTCTAGTTGAGGGTCGTGTGATGATATCATGGTGGTTCTAGATGTTTTAGGGGTGTTTGGTTTGATTTATACATGGCTGTTTTTGGACAGCCAACATCAGTCCTGGTAAAATGGTTGCCATTTACAAACCGTAACTCCGATGAAGCTCAAACCAGTAAGCATGGTTAGATATTTGAGTCCTCTACAACTTTTAGTTTTACATATTTAGGAGTTACTATACAAAAATTTAAAGATAATAGCCATTTACTATAGGTGTGTAGAATCTACGCACCTTTACCATTTCGGCTATAATTAATTCATCCGATATCGAATCGTGGTTGATTCCACCGGCAAAATGATCACAAGACATAGGGCTACAACCTAGTATTTTCACTTAATATCCAGAACCTATTGATTTTTCTTAGTTCCTTTGTTTTATAAACCGATCAGATTTCTTGAAAACTATGAATTAGTTTAAGGTGTAACGGATTTGCTATGGATTATGATTTTAGGTTTAGGCTAAGATGGAATTAGGGTTATATAGGAATAGGTTTAGAAGTTGATTCATTAGGTGTTGTACTTGTGTTAATGTTCATGGTAAGATATAAACATGATTTAGGAGGTAAAACGACCTAGTTTGTATTTCATGCACAATTGACTTGTACATTGGGCTTTAGAAAGTTGTAACTTGATTTAGTGAGGGAAAGAGATGAATTCAAATTTGTGCATTTGATTCTGTGTATACATTCTCTTTAAGGCTTGTACAATTATTTTATATGTAATCATTCATATAATGAGGGTTTTGATCTAAAAACGTTTAAACGTTTAAAGAAGTCCTGTATTTGATATAATGTTTGCAAATGGTATGGTATAATGTAATGTACTATGGTAATAATGATGTTAAGATATAGAATTGGACCAAAATTAGGATGTTTTTATATGATATAAATATAAATAAGATGAGCAAAGTAGGTTGTGTGAACTTGTTTAGTTTGCTATGTAAACAATGTTACATAATAGAATGTAATAAAGCGAAAAATTTCTCGTACAAATGTGATCATAATATAATAAGTAGATATTTCATTGATGAAAATTTTGGGTTGTTATAGTGTTTAACTAGGAAACTGCTAAGTATGGTAAGATCTGGTATGATGAAGACGTTCACGACCTCAGATCCGTTGAAACCGATGATAACATCAAATATTTAATACTTTTTAGTGTCAAATTACCCCCTATATTACCTGCAAATGTTTCACTAATACTCGAAAACGAGATATTTTCTATCATTTTGTAGTTTTCAGGTGAAATGCAGGAAAGTGACAAGAAACAAGGGAAAAAGGACTTAAAGTGTAAATTCTGAAGAATGTTACGGCGTAACACCAAAAATGGTTACACCGTAACATAAATTAAGCAAGTACGAAGATCAAGGACAAGGTTACGGCGTAACACCATATCTAGTTACGCCGTAACCATATATTTGGAAGGAAATCTTGACAAAGTTAGAGTTACGGCGTAACACCATATCCAGTTACGCCGTAACCATGAAGATCCACAAATATGGAATGAAGATCACGTACTTATGGACATTATTTGAAGGTTACGGCGTAACACCATATCTGGTTACGCCGTAACAACTGCTTAAATATGGAATGTCGTGTATGATGGTTACGGCGTAACACCTTTATTGGTTGCGCCGTAACAGGTTCGATACCTATAAATAGAGGCCTCATTCAAGCTATTCCGACATCACTTCCTCCACAGCCAATTGGAGAGGCAACAAAGGCTTCCAACCTGTTGGGATTAAAAGCCCTCTTAAAGTTACTGCTGATAAGGTTTGTGTTACTATTGATAAGGTTTGTGTTACTGCTGCTAAGCAAAAGTTAGTGTTGTTCATTAACTTCAATGAAAAATATGCTAAGTAGTTAGTATTGCTAGTGTAACTTAGTTACTACTACTAGTGTAACTTAGTACTGCTAGTATATGTTAGTACTGCTAGAGTAAAGTTAGTACTGCTGGTGAAGATTGAAGAAAATATTCTAAGTAGTTGCTACTGCTTGTACACAGTTAATGCTGCTGGTGTAGAAGTTACTACTTTGGTGTTCAGAGTTAATGCTGCTGGTATAAAGTTACAAGTGCTAAAAGTTACAACTGCTGAAAGAGTTTCTACTGTTAGAAAAGGATAAAGACAGAAGAAAGGATAAATATTGATTGGAGATCAAGAGTTTCTACTGTAAGAATTATGAGTTTTCAATCTATGATTTCTTCTATTTCTTGCTGTGTTTCCATTACCATAAGCGGCTAAGCACTTAAAGTGCTGGCCTAGTTATGTAATTACTGTTGTTATGATGTTTATTTCCTGTTAGAGTATGGACTCATTAGATATTCCTTAACTATCGTGTAACCCTAGTTTTTGGTAGTACGGATGGTTTGGACCTAGCTTGCCCCATTATTAGATTATCTAGTCATTATGGGATCCAATGGGTACTAGGGAGGATCACTAACTCCTTACCTGGTGTAGGAACTAACCGGTCACCGCACTTATCACTTAATATACTTAAAAAGCACAGGAACTCTTTCAGAGAGGGTTAATGATCTTTATAGGTTATTAGATATGTTTTGGGAATAGTTAGGATTAATCACTGCAACCTGGATAACCTACCTCCTAGATGATTTGGGACTGATTCAGAATCGCAGGGAGTATAGGATAGACTATATATGCATATTCAAGTCTATCGACCTTAGAAACCACTAATGAAACCATAGTTTAACATTTCACAGGAAAGCGTTTTCATAACAGTAGTAATGAAGTAACTAGGTTAGCACGTTTTCTCTCTTGATATCTCCAACTCTTTTAATTTCCAGTTATTTATTTTATTGTTATTTTTAATTCCTTTCAATTCAAATCAAAAACCATTTTATAAACGTGACATTTCAAATTAAAACTAATTACAACTTAGTTGTTGGGACGACATCCGATTTACCATTATATACTACCCACGATCGGGTTCTTTGCCCGTTAGTGCGTGGTTAGGTAGATCGAGTTTTATAAATTTAAAACTTCGTAAAAATATATTTTAAAATAAAATACGCATCAAGTTTTTGACGCCGCTGTCGGAGAGCTAAAAATTAGTAATAATTTGAATTTCTGTTTATATTTACTTTTTGTAAATATATTATGCTAGTTTTTCTTGTAAGTTTTCAGATATGGAAGATGATGTAGACATCAGCGCGCTCACCATAGAGCAGTACATAGCTTTGCTTCCAAATGACATTAAACCAGGCATAGTGAACCCCAAGATTGGCGATGACGTCTGATAGAAATTGCTTAAATCCCTTAAAAATATATATATATATATATATAATATAATAAAATAAATATATATATATATATATATATAAAATATAAATAGAATAATATTTAAAAATATATATATATATATATATAAATATAAAATATATAAAATATACATATAAATATATAATATAAGGGATAAGAATCAAAAATCACAATTATAGTAAACCGGGAGTATGATTCCCGGGTCGTTATCTCCAACGAGGAATGCAATTGAAAGTCGGGAGTCGTTTTGATAATCGATGCTTGAATGGAACAAGATTATGATTGGATTTCTAAGGCTATGAGAAAATTAAGGCAATTTAAACTAAGAACAAATAAGGCAAAACAAATACAAACTAAATACGCAAACAGGGAATCCTAAACAGGACCTAAAATTCCTAAATTATCAAAATTAAATCTTAAAATGATCTTTTTGGTTTTTTAAAAGTCTTAATTGACTAAAAAGCTACAACAAAGAAAACTAGACCAAAAACAGAAAAGATTTAAGCTTAAAAACACAAAACACATGAACGGGATTCAATCCCGTTCTTTAAAAAAATCAAATTTTGCAATTTTAACCCTACGAAAGCAAATCTAATCTTCCTAGGTTCTAAATGTTAAAAGAAAATTTTCTAAAAAAGAATTATATTTTTTGACTTTTTTATAATTTTTTATGAATTAAAAACGATATTAAGGAAATTAAATGTTTAAAAATACAAAACTATTTAAAAAAAATCTAAAAAAATTAGCAAAAGTAGCTTGAACAATTTAGAATCTAATAAAAATAAGTTGGGAAAAACAGCTTATCAAATAAGCTGTGAAATAAGCCAAAAATGGCTTATAAGCCAAACTAGCTAAAACTACTATAAAGAATTGATTTTGCAAACTAAAACTGAAAAAGTCCTAAGGGCGAGTTGGTAGTGCGCGTGGTGTGTAAAAAAAGATTGGTCGAATAGGGGTGAGGTCTCGGGTTCGAGTCCTGCTCACCCTTGACTTCCCCCAATTCCCAAATGTTTTTTACATGCCATTTTTTTTAACTTTTTAGAGAAACACTAAATGAGCAATTTTTACAAAAGCACTTTTTCTATAGATAAAAAATAAGCACGAAATAAGCTGGCAAAAATGACAGAATAAGCTAAACACTACTAAACCATAAAATGCTAACTGTTTAGCTACTTGGGCACAAATAAGCAAACCAAAAAGAGTAATAAGCTAAGACAGGAGCTTAACTACACTTTATAAGCACATTTGAACAAAAATAAGCACTAAATTAAGCTAGAATGACAGAAAACTTAAAAAGCCATAAAACTTAAGGAATTTTAAGCTAATGTGCAAATAAGCTTAAATAAGCTCTAAACTAAAGAGAATAAGCTAAAATGGGCTTAATCTAACCTAATAATCTTAATGGAACACAAAATAATCAAATTTAATAAGCTAATATGCTTAAATAAGTAAATGAGCTTATTTGGCTAAACTTGATAACAAAACCGCAAAGGCGGGGTACTTTTGAGCTTAAAAATAAGCTCAAAGACAGATCCTTATGGCTTAGCAACTTATAAGCCCTTAAAGCTTATCCAAAAACATTTGCGGAAGCGTAAGAAAAATGTAGCGGAAGCATAAATTGGTTTTCAAAAGACAACGAGTATGAAAGAGAAATAAAGTCTTGATAAATAGTATCATATTGCACGTAAACTCCACATAGTACGTTATAAATGTCCAAAGCTAATCACCTAAGAAAAACATGCTAAAAACGGTCAACATAAAGTTGGTGAATTCATAGGTTTAAGTAAAACATTTATGAGGATAAAAAACGTTTAGTGAATACTGCTTCACTCACAGTATTATGAAAAGTATTTAGTAATTGGAAACGTTCAACCAGAGTAGTGTGGACCACAAGTTATAAAACGTATGTGACCGTTATAACAAATACGACTTCACATAAAAGTATTTACTGTTGCACTAAGCCCATGACACCGAAGCTAAATTTAGTGATGCACGGAATCTGCTAGATAATGATTTTGCCCTATAGGTGTCCGACCAAGACACCCCAAAGTGTTCCGACATATTATGTATCCATTTATAGGGAGCCCCGTGGGTAGTGATCCCTACTCACCCGGATAAGGATAATTAGTCCCAATAGATTTATTTATAACACTTACGCTTACCGAGACCAATCTAATTGGTTATACCATAATTAACGGTTCATGATAGTTTCGGGCAAGAAAGTGGTCTAATCGCTACTTAGGCAACACGTAAACAGGAGATGATAACTAAAAACACTTGTGTCCAATGAAGAAATAACCACTGTATTCATAAACAGCTTTAAATACTTAAATCCATGAGTAGAAATAGTGTGATATCAATCGAGTAACTGAGTTTGTAAACGACATATAAAAGTTTGAAATCATTAGAGTAAACAAATTTGTAAACGAGCATATTCTCACCCCAAAATAGTAAAGTAAAAGTAGTAAAACGTAGGGCTATGAACTCACCTTGATGTTGCAGAACAATTAGCATAAATGCAAATAATAAGCACAGTACAAACAGAAAACGGAACGGCTTGACCAAGAAGGTGCGGCTTAACTTAACGACTATGACCCACTAGTTTAGGATGATGGCTTTGGGTTTTTCGATGGATGAGTACATCAACGCGACACATTGATAAAGGTTTTGGACTACAAGTTGTAAGAGTTTGGTGGTTGGTTAAATAAAATAAATCAAAAAACAAACGCAAAGTATGTAATATATTCCGTATATATTTCATATGAAAAAGAAACAATTATATAATTCATATAGTGAATTATATAAAAAATACAAACAACCAAAAGAATAAGTCGCAATATATAATACTTTAAAAGTATTATATAAGAAACGTGAGAAAATAATGGTAACAATATATTTCGACACGTTTTAAAAAATCACTAATTAAATTAATAAAGAGTTCTTGCATAAAAGTAAACACACGTTTTAAAGTTACGAATTAGATAAATGACATTTTTTAAAGTTTGTACAAAAGTTATTATTTTGTTTATTAGTCGAGAATTATAAAATATTATTTTATAATTTAGTATTTCGTTACGCGTTTTAACTAGACTAGTTGTCTTGTTTATAAAAGTATAGTTTTCGTTTATTTGTCAGGTTTATTGTATCATTACAAATAAATAACCATAAAACTATATAACTTTGTCATTTTATCGGGGTTTTAAAATAATAGAAATCTAAGTGAAAACTACTAAGTATAGAAAATTTTATATAATTCGGCATGACCTATTCGTTTATATGACATTTCTCATTTTTATAAAACTCAACGTTTTCCACTCCATGTTGTAAATTACACACGTGTTTCTATAAATATATATTATATATATATATATATATATATATTATATTTATATAATATTTATATATATATTATATAATATAATTATATATATATACATATATATAATACAAATCAAACCAAATAACAAATATAGCCCAACCCAAAACACACCTTATTGGGGCTTGTTATCCCAAAGCACCCTTAGGGGTAAGGGGGGTGGGGCGGGTAACATGAATAGCGAACAAATACCCCTTATGGGCTGCCCAAAACTGAACACCCCTGTTTGGGGTTTTTATTAACCCAAACGCACCTTAATGGTGCAACTGTTAAGCCAAACGCCCCCTTTTGGCAGTTTACTACAAAAACAAACACCCTATTTGGGTTGTTAAAACGCAAAAACAAGCACCCTTTACGGGTTATGAAAACCAAACACACCCTTATAGGTGTTAAGAAAACCAACTTAAATAACCACAACAAAAATATAACCAACCAAACTTGAAAAATATAGAAAGAGAGGCAAAGGTGGTGGTGGTTTCGGTTGGCGGCTGAGCCACGGTGGGGTGACGGTTGACGGCTGATGAAGATGACGATGGTGGTGAGGTGGTTCGGATGATGTTGGTGAAGACGAGATGATGTAGTGACGCGGTGGGGGGCAACGAAGGTGGTGACGATGATAATGAGGGTGGTGATGGTGGCGACTGTTGTTGGGGGGAAGTCCCGGTGGTGATGGCAGTGTGGTGTGATTGGTCGGCTGAGTGGCAAGGTGGCATGGAGAGGCGATGGTGACGCGGTTGTTGTGGGTGGTGCGTGGCGTAAGGGTGGTGGCGAAGGGGAGATTATATGGTGGAGATGGGGTGGTGTCGTGGTGGAGTTGGAAAGATGAGGATAAAACCGCCCTGATCAAGGTTCTTAAGTCACACAAACATGCCATAGCTTGGAAGATTTCTGATATTAAGGGGATAGATCCACAGTTTTGTACCCATAAGATTTTGATGGAGGAAAATGTCAAACCCGCAGTTCAACATCAGAGAAGAGTTAACCCCAAAATCCATGAGGTTATTAAGCAAGAAGTTATCAAACTTCTTGATGCCGGGTTAATTTATCCTATCTCTGACAGTCCTTGGGTAAGCCCAGTTCATTATGTCCCTAAGAAGGGAGGCATAACCGTGGTGAAAAATGAAGAAAATGAATTAATACCCACGAGGTTGGTTACGGGATGGCGAGATTGCATCGATTACCAAAAACTCAATGATGCAACTCGTAAAGACCATTTCCCGTTGCCATTTATAGATCAGATGCTTAAAAGATTAGCCATAAATGAGTACTATTGCTTTTTGGATGGATTATCTGGCTACTTTCAGATCCCAATTAACCCACTTGATCAAGAGAAGACTACCTTCACCTGCCCTTACGGGACATTTGCCTAACGTCGCATGCCCTTTGGGTTATGCAATGCGCCGGGCATGTTCCAAAGGTGTATGGTTGCAATCTTTCACGATATGATTGAGAAAACCATGGATGACTTCTCGGTTTTCGATGATTCTTTCTCCTCTTGCCTTTCCCATTTAGACAAAATGCTCCAAAGGTGTGAAGACACCAATCTTGTGCTAAATTGGGAAAAATGCCACTTTATGGTCAAGGAAGGAATAGTCCTTAGCCATAATATTTCTAAGTCTGGGATTGAGGTTGATAAGTCAAAAGTTGATGTCATTGCAAAATTGCCTCATCCCACTACCGTGAAGGGTATTCGCAGTTTTCTCGGTCACGCCGGATTCTACCGACGATTTATTCAGGATTTTTCCAAAATCGCCCGGCCTATGACCCACCTCCTTGAAAAAGAAACTCCGTTTATCTTCTCGAAGGAATGCATCGAAGCATTTGAAACCCTTAAGATGAAGTTAACCCAGGCTCCAATTCTAGTTGCTCCCGATTGGGACTTGCCCTTTGAAATCATGTGTGATGCAAGTGATTTTGCTGTTGGGGCAGTCCTAGGGCAACGTAAGACCAAGCACTTCCAGCCGATACACTATGCAAGCAAAACTATGACCGAGGCTCAAGCACATTACACTACAACGGAAAAAGAATTACTTGCCGTAGTGTATGCTTTCGAGAAATTCCGGCCATATCTTGTCTTGTCCAAAAGCATAGTGTATACGGACCATTCGGCTCACAAATACTTGCTTGCTAAGCAGGATGCTAAGCCTAGATTGCTCCGATGGATTTTGCTGCTCCAAGAATTTGATGTCGTAATCCGTGATAAAAAAGGAGCATAAAATCTCGCCGCAGACCACCTTTCCAGACTTGAAAATCCCCATCAAAGTGAGCTCGAGAAAAAGGAAATTACGGAAACATTTCCTCTCGAGACACTTGGGATGGTTACCTTTCGTGGTGATGATAATGCCCCATGGTTTGCCGATTTTGCAAACTACCATGCGGGGAATTTTGTGATCAAAGGGATGTCGTCTCAGCAAAAAAGAAAATTTTTCAAAGACGTCAAACACTACTTTTGGGACGAACCCTTCTTGTTTAAGATATGTGTGGAGCAAGTGATCCGGCGGTGTGTGCACGGCAAGGAAGCTTTCGACATCCTCGAAGCTTGCCACAATAGACCCACGGGGGGACAATACGATGCCAATTACACCGCTAAAAAGATCTTTGATTCAGGATTTTATTGGCCTACGATCTATAAGGATGCCCATGACTTTGTCACCCGATGTGACATTTGTCAATGTCAAGGCAAAATTTCGCAACGTGATGAGATGCCACAAAACTCTATCCAAGTTTGCGAAATCTTTGACATTTGGGGCATTGATTTTATGGGGTCGTTCCCGTCTTTAAGAGGGAACAAATATATACTCGTGGCAGTCAATTACTTGTCGAAATGGGTTGAAGCAAAAGCGCTCCCCACCAACGATGCCCGAGTTGTTTGCAAATTTCTCAAATCTCTTTACGCCAGATTCGGTGCCCCTCGTGCAATCATAAGTGATCGTGGAACCCATTTTTGCAATGACCAATTTGCAAAGGTCATGCTTAAATACGGAGTCACTTATCGTCTCTCCACCGCGTATCATCCACAAACAAGTGGGCAGGTTGAGGTATCGAATCGTGGTTTGAAACGAATTCTTGAAAGGACCGTGGGCGAAAATCGTGCCTCTTGGTCGGACAAACTAGATGACTCTCTCTGGGCCTTCCGTACAGCTTACAAAACACCCATCGGGTGTACTCCGTACAAGCTTGTATATGGAAAGGCATGTCATCTACCGGTTGAGTTAGAGCACAAAGCTTATTGGGCCCTTAAGCATACAAACTTTGATATAAAAACCGCGGGTGATCACAGAAAAGTTCAGCTCAACGAACTTAATGAACTTCGTGATCATGCCTACGAAAACTCTTTGATCTATAAAGAGAAAAAAAAGAGAATCCATGACTCCAAGATCAAAAAATCGCTGTTTTCAACGTCGGTGGATCGAAGTCCTCCATCCCCCTTAACTCTAGATTGAAGATTTTCTCGGGCAAGCTTAAGACCCGCTGGAGTGGACCATTCACTGTAACCCAAGTTTTTCCATATGGCACTGTCGAGTTATCCCAAAACTCCGGGCCAAATTTCAAAGTGAATGGTCATTGTTTGAAGCACTACTTTGGAGGGGACGTACCACAATTGGTAGTCCTAGATCTCCAGACGTTTCCCATAGACCAATAAATTCGGGGACGGGTCAAGAATAGCGACCTTAAACAAGCACTTCATGGGAGGCACCCCATGCTTATCAGTGGTAGTATTATGTAGTAATAAGTGTTTTTGTGTGAGGAGGCTTACCTCTTCCATTACCCGTGTTTTGTCCGTGTTTTGTGTGTTTTTTGTTGTATGTCCAGGATTTCCCGGATTATGAAGACTCTCGTGCTCGCAGTTTTACCCTTCATCCACAAGAGTTTCACATCCTCAGCTTCATTTTGGGAATCCAATATCCAAATCTAATCGACTAACATTTTATCTTTTGGCACACTTAATAAACGGCCTTAGATTTACGTAGGTACCCCTTTCAAAACATCGAGGACGATGTTTAGTTCTAGTATGGGGGGGATCTTCGATTTGATTTTTGCCTGCAGCCGTTGTTGTCACGTAATCTCGTTTTTACCACTAAAATTTTTGCAAAAATACCAAAAAAATGAAAAAAATTAAAAATTTTCAAAAATAAAATAAGTGTTTTGTCACAGTTTTGACTTTCCTAATGGGTAGAATGAGAATAAATTTTGACTCGGTCGGGCGTGTTGAGCCCTAGCTTTGTCCCTTAACCATTTAATAAACGAAAGTTTATTAGGCTAAGCATTCGCGGATCCTTTTATTAGGGATTTTAAATTTGCGAAGAACGAGAAATGATAGTGTTATTTACAAGTAGGATGCTAAACAAGGATTATTTGGAAATCTTAAAAGCTTATAAGTGTAACTTGTCGCTTTTTCTCCCAGAAGCTCTTAACCTGACTAATAAACGTGCTTAATTTTGCTTTAACTTTAGACCGACATTTTTTAAAAAGAAGCTCTTTCGGAAATGAAAATATTCATCTTAGTTCAGCCTGATACTTGAGTTTCTAAAATGAAATTTTCTCTATTACGAAAAATATGTAAAAAATAAAAAATAAAAAAAATAAAAAATAATATAAACTGTGGGCTGATAAAGGTTTACTGCATCTTGCCGGCTCAAAACCGATATTGCAGTCTTCAAAACAAGGCCCATAGTGAGATAATAAATGCTAAAGTGCATTCGTAAGTGTTATCAATAAGAAACCCTCGTCAGACTAAGTCACTACATCTTGTCGGAGGCGTAGACGATGTTGTAGTCATGTAAATGATGACAGTAGTATAGTATATAGCAATAAATGAAAATTTAATGGTTAAGATTTCTTTTTCTAAACTCAAGTGTTACTTTGAACTAAGAAATACTTGCTTTAAGACTTCAAAAGTCGTTGGTTGCCGTCGGTAGATTATTTCGATTAAGTATTCTCCGTGGGGTGTCAAAAACCTAGGCACTTAGCTGATGAGGCTGGGACGTTCCGAGAAGAAAGGTCGCTACATGGAATAGTCTCACCAATGAGATCATTAAATTTTTTATGTTTGCGTGCTTTGAGTAGTATTGTTTATTTAGCGGTAAATCTAAGAAATTCGGCCTAAAAGGGTGGAGTATCCCGCTATTACATTGCGAACATTCTCCTGTGGGGTCTCAACCTGATAACCTAAGTCGAACTCGGCTGGGATCTATCGAGAATATGCTGGTTGGTGGGTGATCTAGTCTTTTCCCCAGATTTCTTCAGAAATATCGTTATGCACATAAACTATACTACTTTCTAAAACTGTCGATCTAAATTTAACTTAAAATTAAGCACAATCACTCTAATTGAATAATTGTTGGGAGCGAAAAGTTGACAAGTCATAGTTATAAGTAGTGTTAGCATCTTTACTTGTACTTAACGGTGATTTCGTTTTTACGCTTAGCTTGGGACTAGTGAAAAATCGGGGACGATGAATTTATCCGTCAGGACATCCGTAGATTATTCTATGGGCGCTTCTCATTCTATGATCCCAGTGTTGATAAAATAAAGGAAGTCAAACATAAAAAATGGTGAAAACGGGACTTGTCGAAGCTATTAATTCTTTAGTTCCCCTTGACGAACACTTAGCTACTTTTCGAGGTTATTAGTCGAGGGGGATTAAGATTCTTGGTTTCTTGAGTGTTTACTTCATAACATTGCGTGAGGACACGGCAATAGGATCGAGATTCTTAGTTTTCTAAGTGTTTACTTCATAACATTGCGTGAGGACACGACAATATCTTAGTATGGGGGATTTTGGTATATGCTTAATTACACATACCATTTTCCATTAAAAACGGACTTAAATGACTAAAAACGTACCAAAAATACATTGTATTTGTATGTTTTGCATTTGAATTGTGCAGGAAACGGATATTCAAGAAAAGGACAAAAAGAAAGCCAAAAATGACCAAACCAAGCACGGAATGGAAAAGACAAAGTCAAATCGAAGCCAAAGTCAGTCAAAGTCTGAAAGTTAACCCCGACAAAGTCAAAAGTCAACCAAGTGAAGAAAATACAACTTGAGGGACTAAAATTGCCAAACCTCAAGTTGTATTAGAAGAATAAAAAGACAAGGGCTGAAATTGGAAATTGGGTGAAGTATAACTTGAGGGGCCAAAGCTGCCGACTTACCCAAAACCATTTTTTCCCACCCAACAAAACCCAAGAACCAATCATAGGGTCTCTTCTCCCCTTTTACCCTGCAACCTCTACAACCTCTACAACCCCTTGGGTAAAACATCTCCCCCACCTCCACTATCACCACCTCCCCATATATAATTGCCAAGTTGGCAATCTCACCACTTTCCAAGCTTTTCGATGGCTGTGATTGACTCAAAAGAAGCACAAAAGAAATTGAAGGCTGAGATTTGTTTTAGAATCACCTCACACAACAAGCACACTTGGGTTTTTGTCTCTACAAAGAAACACAGAAGAAAGCACAGCTGGAAGACCCAAGGAGGAAGTTTTTAGTATAAATAGGGCCATTGTAACCCAAGAAAAGAATAATATCGATTTTTCTTAGTTAAATTTTAGCTTATTTTTATGCAATTTTACTCTTCCAAGTCTTGTAACTTTAATTTTCGTCTTAATGCAAATTTGGAGTTTTTAAGTCAACTTTTGAATCTCTGTATTTCCTTTGTTAAAAGCTTTACTTAATATATTTTAAGTCTTATAAAATCATATAAGTCATTTGTCTTAACCCAAAGACTAAGAATTTAAGTAAAAATTTTCACACTCAAATATACCACAGCTTATGGATGATAAGCCAGTTCTGGAAGGGCTTATGGACTCTCACTAGCTTGTTTTATACAAGCTAGAGCTCGTAGACTCTTTGTTTAACCCTATTTTGAGCAAGGGAGTTGTAAGTCTCTCTTTTTCTTTTTTTTCTTATTTACTATAGAACTGCTTATAGTGCTTATTTGTTACCTATATTTGTTTATTTATGCTTTATCATGATGTTTAGTGCTTATCTTGCTTAGTTGTTAGTTTAAAAGTGATTTGTGCAAATTTCTTAGTTAGTACTGATAGTTAATACTGTTAGTACTGTTGTTAGTACTACTAAGTTTCTCCTGCTTAACTTAGTTTAATTGCTTGCTGAATTTGCTTATTTAGAGTTAGTCTAGCTTATTTGGTTTGTCTTGAGCTTATTTGTGTCTTAGTATAAAAGTTTTAAGTGT
>BQNB010011665.1:69253-80840 GCA_026074375.1 Tanacetum coccineum | reverse complement strand
TTGTACTAATCGTTTTTGTGGTTTATGCAAAAAAATTTCCAGGAAATAATTAATGGGTTAATTTACAGAAATTTTCTAGAAAACGACAACGCTATTTTTCACAGTGTCTGGAGACGGCGTCAGGATTTATTCCTGATGACGTTAGACAATGTAGCACAGGAAATTTCGCGTTTTTTCGAAGTTTTGAAAAGTTATTTTTGTTGAATTTCCAGAATTTTTAATTTTCCAGATTCTTTGCGGAAAACCACAATTACATTAGTACTTACATCCTATCTTTATTGCTTTTTTAGTAGTCCAGTTCATAATTAATAAGGGCTATATATTATTTACTGTCGAATTTTACGCTTGGTATAGTTGATCTTGTCTTTGGATTTTCACTTGAACGATTTTTGGATGAAGATTTAGCCGGAATTATCTTGTTTCTTCTCCGATATTGAGAAAACCATAGGAGTATTAGTTTCTATCGCTTTTTATTTATCTTACCTTTATTCGTTTTCGGGTACTCATAGAACATTGGGGACCATGTTCAAAATAAGTGTAGGGGGAAATAAAAGCCTTAGAAACTATTCTTTCATTTGCATTTGCTTTGTTCTTAAAAAGATGTGTAATATACCGAAACATAGTTTAAGACGGTAATTTAAGCCCAAATTTTAAATTTTTTATGGCATATATCGATGAAACTGTAGTATTAAAAGCGTCTCATGGATATGAGTTATATTACTAGCACAAAAACCCTACCACTAAAAAATTCCACCCCAAAAATGTGAGGTTCGCCCCTAGATCTTTAGGAATTTAAAGCATTTATCTTTAGTGCTTATGAGAGTGTACTGGTAATATTATAAATTCTAGAACTTGCTTTAACGATGCATCCCGAGATCGCTAGTGAGATCGCATTCATGTGATTAGGATTTACTAAGTGATAAGAGGCATTAGGTTAACCCTTGTTTTTAGCATGTATTTGTTATAGTTATGATGATCACCTTGGTCATATACCTACCCTCAAACCCTTGCTCTGCACTCATTTTTAGTGCAAGATACCCCTAGTACACCACTATTAAGTATTTCAGGATGACCGAAAGGGGACTTCGTTGGATGAAGGAATTCCTAAATAGACTATTCCAGAGTATTTAGTAGTTGAAATTTGTTTACATCCTACCAAAAATGTTACACCTAGATCGCCTTTGCTTTGTATATACTCATTTTTAGTACATTATTGTTATCACATATGCTTCACCCTACTTAATTGTTTACTTGATTACATGGTTGCTAAGTCGAGTCTATTGTTAGTGTATACAATTTTGAGACGATTGTGGTTCATGGTAGTTTTTATTATATTAAGAAATGGGGAAGAAAAGTTGAGTTATTACCCCCATATTTGTCTAATATTCTTCATGTTTTGTTGATCCTTCTCAATTCGGGTCATTAGTTAGTTTATGCTATTGAGTATTAAAAACTCAAGTGTAGGGGTGCAACTATAAACCCCGAGTCATGTTTATTTATTTATGTTCAAGCAGATGGCAAGGCAAAAGTGTATAAAAAAAGAAAAAAAATAGAAAAAAGCAAAAAATATGATAGAATATATGGGCTGCCATCTTGCTTTTGTTTATGTCAAGAAAGTGTCAAGAAAAGAAAAGAAAGAGTTTGATGTAGTGTTTAATATTATTGTCCTAGTTTTTTCAAGTCTTGGCTTAGCAACGCCTTATTACATGTGATCTTGTGAATGATTGACTTGCCACCAGTAAAAAATTCCCCCATATCCTTAACTGTGTTTTCCTTTACCCTACACTTAACGTTACAACCTTTTAAAGACCTCTTTGATAGTAATTCCTAGGTGCTTAGGCCAAAGCGGTAGAGGTTTTGATCCTTTATCAAGCTCATGGTAATTTATATACTATGACAGGTAGTGAGTGTTGATTTTCTCGTTCCCTATATTGTTATAATTCATTATTATACCGAGAGAAAAAGAGAATCCAAAAACTTATGTGAGGTGCCAGTATATAATTTCCGTGCTTTTAATTATAAGGTCTATCCGGTTGGCTATAAACTATCTTTACTTAGTAGGTTAAATGCCCCCGACTTCGCTATTTACTAGGTAGAAAAACCCATTTGCTTGAGGATAAGAAAATCCCAAGTGTAGGGGTATTTGATGAGGTGTTATTTTATACACTTTTTCGAGGTCATTTAACCCCCAAAATCATGCAAATATTCCTAGATAATGCACTTAAACGTTTCTTTTTGTTGTTTTAGCATTTAGCATTTGGGAAGCATTTGGAGGAAAAACACGTGACTTAGGCTCAATTTGGGAAAAAACGGGACAAGAATGCAACTCTACACGATTTTGATCAAGCTTTGGATTTACAGTTCGTGGAGACGGCGTCACTATCTCCTTTGACGTCATGAATGTTTCAAGGCTAAGACGTCACAATCTTTTGTGACGACGTCAATGTAGCCGAATTAAAGAAGCCCATAGAAGACTATTCGGGCTGACGATATCGCGATCTCTGTGCGACACTGCTAGGACCCAAACTCTATATATAAAACCCTTGTTTTTATGTTTTGTGTGAAAAAATCATGGGAGAAACGAGAGTAACTTTAGTAGCAGCTATATTGGTCGAATTTTAAGGTTTTTAAACCCTTTGTACTGATCATAACTCCATGTTTAATTGAAGTGAAGTTCTTTATCCCTTTTAATCATGCAATATGTCTATGTGTTATTTGATTAATTGTTTCTTCGCTTTCAATTAACATGCTTGGCTGAATTTAAATCGTGTTTGCTTATGATTGCATGAAACTAGTTTGTTGATAGAAATAATGCCTAAAAACGTTATTATTATTTTTTGACCTCTCTACGTTTTGATAATCACAAAATGTAAAAACGTTCAATGTAAAATTAAACGTAAACAAGTAATTAGTCGTAAATTTTCATTTCGAATATTTAATCACTTAAATGTATGAATAAATAAATGCTTATTGCATTTTATGATCAAAGAAATTTTTATTCAACCTCACATTTTTTATAAAATGTTACAAACATTTTTATAACTTATACAAAACATTTTTATATTTATAAGAAATGTTTTATTTAAAATAAATGTTTTGAATTCAAATTTTCTACCTAAAAACGGATATATTTGATCCAAGAAACACCTCCCCTGGAAAACAAAAAAAAAGAGCATTTGGATTTGGGCGGCCCCCTTTGTGATAAGGGGGCTGGCCTAGGAGCTAAGGGGGCCGACCAAACAAAAATACTCGTAGCTTTACCTATAAATAGCAGACTGTTTCTCACCGATTTTCTCACCTTTTACACACACATTCTTTCTGTTCTAAATCAATTTACATCTTTCTTTCATTCCTTTGATCATTTAATCTTAAGCCTTTGTTTCCAAGTGATTCAAGCTTAGATCTTCAAGTGCAAGAGAAGAATACTTCTTACCATCCAGTTACGAAGTATTATAGCTTAGTTCGTGTTCTCGTAACGTTGTTATGATTGTATTATATCTTGTAAATCATTTGTGTATATTGTGAAACTGTGTATAATAGTTAGATCGTGGTGATTGTAGAAAGGATAGATAGATCGTGGTGATCATAGAGAGAATAGATAGATCGGGGTGATCGTGTTAGTGTCTAGGTGAAGAGAAGTGTTGATAGTGTGGCCAGTATTTTAGTCCTCAAAATACAAGATATAACAAACTCAGTTCCAATTATTATGTCTTCTGAACCAGCTACAGACGGTTTCCTTGAGCCGTACTTGGATCATCATTTCAAAACAAATGATAATAGAGCTGTAAGTCTCATCATCTTTGAAGGTCGCAACACATATCTCTACCCTCTGTTGCGCCACTCTGATACTGTAGTCTGTTCTAGAATCAATTACATCTTTCAGTTCTCATATACTACTATCCTTATAAGCATAGACATTATAGATCTTCCAGTCCTATCGTTTCAATTGATGCTTAGGTATCTTCAAGGTGCAAGAGAAGAATACTTCTTATTCACCACCCAGTTACGAAGTATTAGAGATTTGGGGTGATGGTTCGAGGTTAGGGGATGATTGTATTATATCTTGTAAATTCATTTTATGTATATTGTGGAAAGGAGTGAGGTCCATATAGACTAGACACTCGGGTGATTGTAGAAAGGATAGATAGATCGTGGTGATCATAGAGAGAATAGATAGATTGGGGTGATCGTGTTAGTGTCTAGGTGAAGTGAAGTGTTGATAGTGCGGTTAGTATTTTATTCCTCAAAATACATTTTTGAGTGGTAGATTGGTTCTAGCTAAGATTAGAACTCGACATTTAGCTTAGGTCGAAAATTGTGTAAAGCTACTTGTGTATGGTTTTCACCGCCAAAGGGAGTTTGTTACATAGTGAGAGAACGTTCTCATTAGGTTCTTGGGGAGTGGAGTAGGGCTAAGAGGATTTCGTTACCTGCTGACCACTATAAATCCTTGTGTGTGGTTTTGATCCTTCTAACTCCTTATCTGTTGTCTTGCATATTTAATTTGTATATCTTTGTTATAAATTTATTCTTATTGTATTGTTCTATTATGCAACACTTTGAGATCACATAAAGATGAATCTAAGTTTTTAAAAACAAACGATAAATAAAAACTAAAAAGCGGTAAACTATTCAACCCCCTTCTAGTTTTCCACAATTGGTATTAGAGGCCACGTCAAACAAGATTTTTAAAATAAATTGTATTTTAAAACTTGAATCGATCTATGGAATCGGAAAAATATTTAGAAGGACAATCTATGCAAAGACCACCACTATTTGAAAGTGATGGATTTATTTATTGGAAAAATAGATTCGAAATTTATGTGAAATCAAAAGATCTAGATCTTTGGCATGTTATTACCTATGGTGATTTTCCTCCTATTCAAAATAATCCTGAAACTAAAAAGGATGAAATTGTACCATTTGATAAACAAAGCGACGATCTTAAAAAGAGACTTGCTAAAAATAATGAACCTAAAATGGTAATTTATAATGCTTTGCCACGTAAAGAATACGAAAGAATTTTTATGTGTAAATCCGCAAAAGAAAATTATGATACTTTATTAATCCCTCACCAAGGTAATAGTCAAGTCAAAGATAACAAAATAGATCGTCTTGTTCAACAATATGAACAATTTACGATTTCGGAAGAGGAATCGATAGATAATGCTTTTGCTAAATTTAACACTATCATTACTAGTCTAAAAGCACTTGATGAAGGTTTTTGTAGCAAGAACTATGTTAGGAAATTTCTTAGGGCACTTCATCTTAAATGGCGCGCCAAAGTTACGGCTATTAAAGAATCGAAGGATTTGACATCACTATCACTTGATGAACTTATTGGAAATTTAAAAGTTTATGAAGTGATAATAAAGAAAGTTTCTGAAATGGTCAAAGGCAAAAGAGAACAAAGTAGATCTTTTGCCTTGAAGGTTAAAAAGGAATCTAGTGATGAAGAAAGTTTGACCTCCGATAGTAAAGACGAAGAATACGCCATGGCCGTGAAAGAATTTAAGAAATTCTTCAAAAGACGAGGAAGATTCGTAAGACAACCACGTGATGAAAGAAAGTCGTTCCAAAGAAGTAGAGACGACAAAAATGGTAAAAGTGAAAGAAAATGCTTTAGATGTAGAGATCCAAATCATCTCATTGGAGAATGTCCAAAGTCACCAAGAAGCAAAAACCAAAGAGCTTTTGTCGGAGGAACATGAAGCGATAATGGCAAAGATGAAGAAGAAAAGACTAAAGAAGAAACTTGTCTTGAGGCACAAGCATCTAATTAGATATGCTTGGGAATTAATTTGGAGCCCGACGAGTAGATTAAAGTTAGTGTATTCTCAAAACACATGACGGATAACCGAAAGCTATTCTCTACATACTAAGCATACAACGAAGGTAACGTTATTTTCGGAAGCAATTTACGTGGTAACATCATAGGCAAATGTACGATTTCTCATGACTCCCTCATTATTGAAAATGTTGAACACGTAGATAATATAAAATTTAACTTGCTTAGTGTTGGTCAAATATGTGATAATAAGTGCAAAGTAATATTTACTGAACACGATAGCGAAATAATCAAAGACGAAAAAGTCATAGGTAGAGGAATTAGAAAAAGAGGCTTATATGTGAAGAAACTAGGAAATAAACCGCCGAAAGATAAAATATGTCCTTCAACCTAGACGAAAATTCCAACCTTTGCATAGGAGATTAGGTCATGTAAACATGCAATTAATTCAATATTTAGTGTCTAAGGAGTTAGCTAGAAATCTATCTAAGCTTAAATTCGACCAACATTTTTGTAACGCTTGCAAAATTAGAAAGGAAGCTCATGCTAGTCACAAAGCCAAAAATACAGTCTCAACGACTAGATGTTTAGAACTATTGCACATGGACTTATTCGGCCCTTTCGCCATACGAAGTTATGGAGGAAATCATTATACCTTAGTAATTGTAGATGACTACTCTCGATTTACACGGACTAGATTTTTAGGAAATAAAACCGAAGCTTTCAAAAAATTTGAAATATTTAGTAAAATGATTCAAAACAAATTAGGATGTTCCATAGTGTCAATTAGAACGGATCATGGTCGGGAATTTGATAATGAAGTACAATTCGGAAACTCTTGTGACTCAAATGGGATTTCTCACAATTTCTCTGCTCCTCGTACTTCACAATCAAATGGGGTGGCAGAAAGAAAGAATCGCACTCTACAAGAAATGAGTAGAACTATGTTAAATGACCAATCCATTCCACAAAAATTTTGGCGTAACGCGGTCGATACATCAACCTATATAATAAATAGAATTTCCATTAGACGTATTTTAGGAAAAACCCTATACGAGTTGTTAAAAGGTAGAAAACCTAACCTTAACTATTTCAAATATTTGGAAGAAAATGCTTCATTCTTAATACAAAAGATTACCTCACCAAGTTCGACCCAAAGTCGTACGAAGGTGTTTTCCTAGGATATTCGCAAAATATTAAAGCTTATATAATTATCAACAAACAAACAATGAAAGTCGAAGAATCCTTAAATGTGACATTCGATGAAACTCCTCCCCCGCCTAAAACATCACCTTTAGAGGATGATGATTTAGTCGAAGAAGAAGCTATTGAGGTTAATAAAACAAGACCCTTAGGCAATGATCTCGAAGATAAATCTTTAGAAAATAATGAAATTATAAACATTAAAGAATCTAAGAGTCATCCACTAGAAAGTGTTATTGGTAACTTAAATCAAAGAACTCTTAGATCACAAGCTCAAGACTAAAGTAATTTCTTTTGTTTTCTTTTAACCATAGAACCTAAAAATATAAATGAAGCTTTAAAAGATGAAAGTTGGGTAATTGCTATACAAGAAGAATTAAACCAATTTATCTCAAATGATGTTTGGGAACTAGTCCCAAATCCTAAGGATATGACCATTATTGGAACTAAATGGGTATATAGAAATAAGCTTGACGAAAATGGTGTCGTATCTAGAAATAAAGCTAGGCTAGTCGCCCAAGGTTATAATCAACAAGAAGGAATTGATTATGACGAAACTTATTCACCCGTAGCTAGATTAGAATCCATAAGAATATTATTAGCTTATGCATGCGCACTAGACTTCAAATTATTTAAAATGGATGTAAAGAGTGCATTCCTAAATGGTTTTATCAATGAGGAGGTTTACGTGGCACAACCTCCGGGATTCATTGACTTCTCAAAACCTAATCATGTTTATAGACTCAAGAAAGCGCTTTACGGACTTAAACAAGCTCCTAAAGCTTGGTACGATAGATTAAAAGCCTTTCTTATTAAACATGATTATACCATGGGAATGGTAGATAACACACTCTTTACTAAAAAGAAAGAATCTAACCTCATTATTGTCCAAATATATGTCGATGACATTATATTCGGCTAAACTTGTCAAGAACTGTGTGATGATTTTGCCAAAATCATGCACGATGAGTTTGAAATGAGTATGATGGAGGAACTAAACTTTTTCTTAGGATTACAAATAAAACAATTAGAAGATGGTATATTTTTTAATCAATCAAAATATATAAAAGAAATGCTTAAGAAATTTGGATTAGAAGACTCTAAACCTATGAAAACTTCTATGTCTACGAAAACGAAACTCACGAAAGACGAAGAAAGAGAGTCCGTGGACAATACTAAATATAGAGGTATGATAGGTAGTTTATTATACTTAACGACAAGCAGGCCCGATATCATGTTTAGTGTTTGCCTTTGTGAACGCTTCCAAGAGGATCCCAAAACCTCTCATCTTGAAGCGGTTAAACGTATCTTCTGATACATTTAAGGCACTACGCACTTGGGATTATGGTATCCTAAGGGGTCCGACATAGAAACCGTAGTATATGCCGACTCTGATCATGCGAGAGATTATGTGGACCGAAAAAGCACTAGCGGTATTTATACGTTTATGGGATGTTGTTTAACATCTTGGTTTTCGAAGAAGCAAACCGCTCTTGCTATATCAACTACCGAAGCCGAATACGTAAGCGCCGGAAAGGCATGCCAACAAGCACTATGGATGAAACAAGCTCTCGTAGATTATGGCATTAGTCTAGATGATATTCCTATAATGTGTGATAACAAAGGAGCTATAGACTTAAGTAAAAATCCCGTTCAACATTCTCGTACAAAACAGATTGAAATTCGTCACCACTTCAATATATCCCAATCTATTTCTCGAAAACCTTCTCACAACTAGGAATTCATGAAAACTTATTTTCATACATTGTTGAGATATCCTAAAAACGTTTTCCATGCATGCATGATGATCTCACACTTGTTGCTGAAATATATAATCTAATATATATTTTTTTGACACTCTTGATTGAGCAAAATTAAATCAAAGAGCGCTTGGATTATTTCTTAGGTTCTTATTTTATAGTCGAAATAATCGTTACTCCGCATTTCGCATACTAGGATTATAAATGCAAAACACAAGTCTTAAGTAATGCATTTACAACCTATCTTTCTTATTGAGAAATTTTAATGATAAATTTTTTATGAAGTACTAATCATAGGAACATCATAACTATTAGTTAGTATTCCGATTAATATGCACTTCATTATAGAACCTTTCATAATTATTTGCCTCTTTGCATGCTTATTCATATATACTCTTGCTTGCTAAGTGTTCATGTGAATTAGTCTTGATTGCTATAAAATTTGGACTTGCTGCAAAATGACCACAAAAAGTCCATCTTTTTACCAATTTCTGAAAGAAAACAAAAACATAGACAACCTGAGTTTTTATAGGTGGCGGCCCCCTTAGTGATAAGGGGGGCCGGCCACATAAATAAAGGGGTTGGCCATCTGGTACACGATTTTTACTGTTTCTTTCTGCTTTTTGACCCTCTTTTACCTAGACCCAGCTATAATTTCCCAGAACTCACTAATATTTCTTGGCTTTGTTTTCTAACAATGTCCATCCATCCTTAACTATCTCATCCTCCTAGTATAAATTAACCCTCATCCTCACCATTATCATCACATTCATCTTGTCTTCTCCAATGACTTCTCCTTAAAAACCCTTGTCCAAACCTTCAAAGGTAGCCAAAATGTCTCTAAGACCCGCCCCCCCCCGTAAAAATGAATGACAGAAGTTAAACTATTGTACCAACACAAATGTGTGTTGATTATTTTTTTTTTGTTATTTGAACGAATAGATTAACTTACCTACACCCAAACCACAATCTCTTTTCAATGAACCCTTACAAGAAAACTCTCCTACTACTCAATCAAATCAAGATTCACTACAACCTCATTCACTTCCATTTGGTGATCCTTGCGTCACTAGAGTTGACCAAGCTCTCATTCCACCTCAAAGTGTTAATCAAACTCAATTCACCCAACCTCTATTTCCTCACTTACTCATTAATTCACATGTTTCTAGTGTGCTTCATGCTCAATCTCCACCCTCACCATAAGGTGACAACCAAACTCTACCTCTACCACATCCATCTCCTAGTAGGGAAATGCTTGTTGATGAGGTCAATCAACTCCAAGATTTCTCAAAGCTACTAGCCATGCACCTTTCATAACGTACCATTCCTTCATCACCTTATTCTCCAAAACTGTTTACACATCTTAACTAAACAAGTTGACATCATGTTGGTTAATTAATCCTTGTTTGTCATCATTGTTACCTAAAAACAATTCCTATCCTTGAGTGAAGATCTCAATTGGATTGAATTTCTTCTTACTCGCCTACAACCACCAATTTAAGTTCAACGAGACTACCCTCCAAACACCACCTCCGCTCCAAACTCTCCACCAACAACCAACTAAGCATATTACATGCTTACCTTCTCTCGTTTTAAATAAAAGTCTAACCCACTCCTTTTGCAAGCAAGTCCTATGGCATCCTATGGCAATCTAGGCAAATTAGGACCTTGTAGTTTCTATTTATGTAGAATCTATTATTATGCTTCAAGCATAATATTTAGACTTGATGAATGCATATTGTATGATTGTGTTTTATACACAATTTCTATGTTTAATGAATGATCTTTAGTCTTATGTTTTTAAGTATGCATTTGCTAGTCATTATATCTTATGTTGGTTGAATGTCTCTTCTCTATATAGTTAAGTCTAGTTGATATATATGTATTTGTGATGGTTGGGTTTACACAAATACCTTGACTCTTGACAAGCACTATCAACATTTTTGAATATTTTTTCTTTTGTCTTTGCTATATGTTAGAAATCGTTGTCTTGTTCTTCTAACTTGTTTTTGTAGCAAAGTTACCATAGTTTGATTCCTTGGTGCCCTCGAACGAGAGGGAGCACACATCAAGGGGGAGCGTTTATTCCGCCGATTTTACGCGTATTCATCGACGAAGCCTTTTTGATTCTACAAAAGGGGGAGAAATGGAAATAAAACTCACTAAATACTTGTTTAAAAACAATTTTTCATTTAATGAGTTTTAGATTTAAGTAATCATCAAAAAGGGAGAGATTGCTTGATAGAAATAATGCCTAAAAACGTATATTCTATTTTTCGACCCCCCTCTCTACGTTTTTGATAATCATAAAATGAGTAAAAACGCTCAATGTAATATAAACGTAAAACAATAAATAAGTCGTAACATATCAATTTTGAAAATTTAATCACTTAAAGGAATGAATAAATAAATGCTTAATGTATTTTATGATCAAACGAGATGGATGATACCCGCGCGTTGCGGCGGGGTGTTTGTGTGTTGACGCGTTTGTCTTTTCTATTGATGACAATGTTGGAAGCAATTTCTATGTGTTTAGATTTTTTTATCTATAGGCAGGTTATTGAATAGCTGTACTTGAAATGTACAAAAATAGAGATAGGTATTATCAACAATTGTCCCAATAGTAGATGCAAAAGATTTAGATGTTTCATGTAGGAGGATAGAAGTTATAGCATATAGTTACGTTATATATATATGATACATAGGAATACAAAAGATACAGTGTTAAGTTACAAAAGATACAAAAGATATGATATACATAGGATAATGAGCCTTAGTAACATATCATATCAATGGACCAAAAGCAGCCGATTGACTAAAACCAGCCAATGGACTA